>NJDD01005052.1:3678-19732 GCA_002245505.1 Calephelis nemesis | reverse complement strand
ATCAGGGTAGATAAAACATCATCCTGCTATATTCTTTCATCCAATAAACACTATACTAGATTTATTTTCTAGCACTTACATTTGTTTATGTCGCGTTATTTTATGTCTTTCATATGACCAACAGTTGTTTCAACCTTAACTTAAAGTCTTATGATTTTTTTAAGTAGCCAGATGGGGTCTGTGAGCACACAAGCTTTCTTTTTTTACATAATATTAGAAAACACATACATATAGATAAAAAAATACCGCTTTCTATTGTCAACAAACATGGTAATGGTGCGTTGCCAAACTGAGGCCAAATTGTAAGGCCTTGCCGCAAAGACGACAAGAATAGGTAAGGCGGTAGTACCAATCCGGGCGAGTCGCTGCAAAACTTTAACACCTAGACAGGCGTCACGGTTTTATTGACAGTAATCCTATGCTAACTTTTTACTAATAGCCTGGCAGGAAGGTAGATAGTCTATTATGCAAAGGAGTTCGGATCAACTCAGAGAAAATTAAATTCAAATGAAAGCTCTAATTTATTAAAATCCGTCAAACGTTCAAAGATTGAGGGGTGAAAACAAGCGTTGGCTATGCTAGCCAGGACTTGATTCTTAATATTAATATTCCTGGACAAGTTACACAAATTGAATCTAACCCCAAAGTAAGCAAATTATATGCGTGTGCTATGGGTGTTAGTCAACGATACTAATACATATAAACCTTATTTTCCCTTAGAACTTACTCTTAAACTTCTGAGGATATCTTCGTTCCTAGCAGATAACAGAGAATCATTTAAAACACTAATTACCACAATGTAAAAGCGGCTATTAATTCGAACCCGGGACTCCATGCAGCTTTTCCATTACTAGTACTAAATAAAGCCCGTATAATCAAGGGCCTAGTTACACGAAAAGGGTCAATATTTATCAACAATCAATTCGACATTAACAAAGTTCAAAACCCTTTGTCCCAGCGGGTCACGATAGTCGCCCCGTATAATAATAGGCGACGCCGTCTGAAATTTCATGGATTTTATATGAAATAATATATAAATGAATAAATATCAATATTTTTTGATCGCGGGCAGGTAAATTAAAAAAAAATCTAGTGGCGGGCCAGTAAATTAAAATGAATCTTGAGGCGCGCCGGTTAATTAAAAACACCTAAAAAGAGGTGTAATTATAAAGATACCATAAGGCATTTTTTTAATTTTTACAATCTCATATTAAAATAAAATCGATTTATGAAGTCTTAATATAAGAAATACGCGCATTTGACATGTTTGAAAGCCTCGTTGGTCGAGTGGCTAGCGTACACGCCTAACTACGCCGAACAACCGCGAGGCTAGGGTTCGATTACCGACGGGGGCAGGCATTTGTGTGATGAACATTTAGATGTCTGCATTTCCGGGTCTGGGTGTTTATTACGAGTAAATTTATTCTGGTATCTATTTAAGTATTTATATGTATTAGTATCGTTGACTAACAACCCATAACACAAGCATATAATATGCTTATTTTGGGGTTAGATTCAATTTGTGTGACTTGTCCAGAGATATTTATTTATTTTAATTATAGACTTAGTATCTTAATTGTTCAAATTTCAATAGTTTTTTCAACTGTTCGACCATTATTTTTTTTAAAAAGGTTCATATTTTTTCTGAAAAAAAAACCGCTCGGCGGGCTATAGACTTCAGACGCAGTTCTGTTAGCTTTTCTAAATCCCTACAAGGTAGTAGTATGTTCAATCAAAATTTTTCTTCAAAATCAATCGATAGTCAAAACAGAAATAACTAATAAAAATAAAATTTAAAATAGTTTCTAATTCATTTTCCTCTTTTCTCTTAGAGACTATTCTAATTCTAAATAGTAATATAGTTAAATATAGAACAGTTATTTTATTATTAGATATATAACTTAAAAAAAAACAAATCATTTATTTGTTTCAAATAAATTTCTCAAAAAAATATATTTAGTATGTTTTTAAAACTTTGTTAGTAACATTATAAACGATATCATAGACTTCAGACGCAGCTCAGTTAGCTTTTCTATATAATATAACCCATCATCAGATGTCAATGTCAGGCGGTACGAAGTTTTCTGGGTCGGGTAGTTACTTAAACAATTAGCAAAACCCTGTACAAATTGGCTAAACAGTTTTCGCATCACCAAACGAACGGTAACCATAATACGCAGACAGCGGCGGGTTAAACGACAGATCTTCATTAACCGTGGGAAACGAGCTGAACGTGGATTCAGTTAACGCTACCGTTAATATTGTGCATGTGCAAAAGATTGCAATGTTGGATGCTATACAAGCAGCAAGTTAGCAGTACCTACGCAAACAATTATTTACTGACTTCAAAAAGAGGAGGTTACTATTTCGACTGTATACTTTTTGTGTGCTTTTTACGCGATAAAAGTATATTTACGCCCGTGTCATGTAGGCAGAGGCATAACCAGGGCGCCCACGACTAGACGACGACACTAAATACCACCATGTGATAGGTGGCAAAGCCTATCACCAACCGGGCACATATTCAATCCCGGGAAAGTTATTTTTATCAGAAAATTGAAAATATATTTTCTAACGGACCGCTAGATTTAGATCGTTCTTTTTTACAAAGAAAGGGTTAATATTTCGACGTATAATGATTATAATACATATTAATTTTATCATAATCTGACTATTGGTTTTCGAGTTATGCTAAAATTATTAAGATAACACTTTCATCTAACGTTACAAGAATTTAACGCTCAAGGATCTCTACTCTTTGAAATTCAAATCGATATACCTACTATCATTCAAATAGTAAAAACAGGTTTAGATCTCAAATAATTAGAAAACATTTTTAGTGATTCTCTATCAAACAGACAAAAAATTCGAGTTCTGAAAAATGCCTGATTCCAAGAAGCTATCCCAATTACTTTTTCTTGAATATATTAAATACACAGAAACAGATTTTTTAAAAGGTTTTAACATGTATAGATTTAAGCAAACCAGTGTAGAGGGAGGAATGATTTCTTACGATCTAGCTAAATTTGCAATTTCTCCCCTCAATCTCCCCACTTCGTTGTCTACAATTATTCACTTTGCACCTTCGTTTTAAAACTAGTTGAACTTCATCCTTTTTCCCAGTTTATAAGCTCATATATACAGGAATTGAAAACGTGTGTAGGAAGACTCAGATAATTGAACATGATAGCAACGCATCCATAACATCTATGGAATGTGTAGGTTTTGGTAATCTCTTATCATTGTGAGAGGCACGTGCTTGTTGGCTGTCTTATCCTACTGATATTATAAATGCGAAAATTTGTATGTATGTATGTTACTCTTTCATGCTCGAATGGCTGAACGGATTTTTCTGAAATTTGGAACACAGATAGATTGTGACTTGTTTTAACATGTTTATTACTTACTTTTAATCCCGATCGCACAATGGGTTCCTGTGAAAACGCGGGCGAAGCTGTAGGCAACATCTAGTTATCTATATTTGGTGGCAGTGTCATACCTACACTCTTGTGAAGCAGACGCGCTTGTTCTTTGCAAATGGAAATATGTATATTCATTGGTAAACAATTACATGTAGGTTGAAATGCTTGCTCATGGCATAATAACGACTTTCCTAAACTAACATATCCGATAACAAAACAAAAATACTTATAAATCCATTTTAGTCACTAAAGATGAAATAAAATCAATCAAACTGGCACTAAAAAACTTTTGGTCCACCTAGAAACAAATTTAATGGGTTTTAGTCAGACCAAGCGAACCGTTGAATTTGGTAGATTAGTTCCACGCCGGCTGAAGTTCAAGGTTTCGTGACCTCAGCTTTGGAAGTCTAGAAATTTTATGTACAAGTCGAGCTACCATTAAAGGCAACATTCCGATACAATGAACCTGACGCAAAGTGATTGGGCTGGAATCCTCATCTTGTTGAGATTACATCCTATTACTATAAAACCGCTTCATGAGGCACAATCATGACTATCTTCATGGGGCATAACACATCGTGGCTGGTTTAGTGTCAATTTAAGACCAATACAAATAACTAAATATATTCTGGGAATGTGAAATGAAAATAATTTGCGGTACATGCTTATTAGGAAGTTGCTATATATATATCGTATCTATATCTAAATAACATTTAAAAATCAATGCCACTATTCGTTGTAATTTTATAACTTAAGAATGGGCTCATCTATCCAAACCAAATATTTAGGCTTTGTTCGGACTATTTAATAGATGGTTTATGTGAAGTTTGTATAAAATCGGTAGAGCGATTTTTCATTTATAACATTTTTTGTAACAAATGAATTCAATAAATGGCGGATTGTTTTGTTAATTGTTTTGTTTTTTGTTTTGTTTGTTTTGTTTTTTTTCTGTCAAATTGAAATTTTTTTTCAGACGTTTTTTTTTTCTTTTTTGGTTTGGTTGTGTTATGTCATTCATCATGTCACATATGTAGCGAAGCATGTACCGGACCGCTAGTATATTATATAACATATTCTGCCGCATTATGTTCTGGAAACATTTTAGTATTTAATCAAGGTAAATGTTATTACAAAACTCATACTTTATTAAATACAACACTAAAGTTTATTAAGTTTTTATCTATCTGCCTACCGTAAACTTCCGCATCTAGCTCTTAGTATAAGTGCTTCTTGACGCTCTATTTGTGAGATAGTATTTTCACGCCCGCTTTCTTAGTGTTTGTATGTACTTTAAAACTACGTCCGAACTTCCGACTATGTCCAACTGATTGTAAGTTAGTCGGTGGGTCCAAAAGCGTCAGAGCTCATTTTGAAAACACATCTTTACAAGAGATTTTTTTAATAAAAATGGATACATTAACATTGTGCACTTTTTCCAATAGATGGCAATTTTTAAACTTTTTCGGCCGCTTTATTTTTTAAAGGGTGTACAAACGTTTTTTCTACAAAAAAAAAACGTTAAACTGGTCGCCAAAACTTTCGTTCGCGGTTGAAATGACGTTGATTTTTTCAGTTTGTAGAAGATCCGAACCTACATCGACCTAAACGGAACTGAAAGTAGAATGAAACATATTTTATGATAAATTTAGTACATTAGAAATGGGGTATCTAAAAATCCGAGACAGAAAATTTTTAATTGTTTACGTAAATGTTTCTTTTTCGACCTGTTTATACCTGGCAACCCAACTTCAGGACATTCTTACGTCTTATACTATGAGTCGGGATAACATTTTTTCATTATTATAATATAGCAACATCTTATGAAAAATAATTATTTGAAAATTCTGTCCAGATTTTATAAGCAAAAAAAATATTTTATACATTTCATAATATACTATCGCCTCTGTGGTCTAGAGGTTCAGTTGTTGGACTTGACTGCATGAGGTCCCGGGTTCGAATCCCGGGTCAGACAACAAAAAGAAAATGGGTTTTTCCAATTTTCTAACAAAAAAAATTGTTACTCGGGATAGGATATGTGCCCAGTTGGCGATAGGCTTGCCATCTATCACATTATGGGACTTAGTGTCTTCGGTGTGGCCTGGCCTGGCACTGGTTGTGCCTCTGCCTACTTCTTCGGGAATATGGGAGTGAAGACAGTTTTTTTTCTAATGATATACTAATATTTTTAATCCGACATGTTTCACCTTATTCTCAGCTCGGTTAAGATCGACTTAGACCAAGTAGTGTGTACCAGTTGGGAGCACTGCATAGCAGTAATAGGAAACACAGTCACCAAATCTGGACGAATCATCGTAGCATAGCAGAGCACTATCACCCATTAGCAAGTAGTAAACAAACATACAAACAAACACTTTCGAATTGGCACAACATGAAACGGAGAACGTCTGTTTGGCCTTGTACAACGAAGCAGCTGCAAAAATCAATACGATTCCTAGAAATTCGTGCTACAATCCAATACAAACTTACATGTGTCGAGCATTATTGCCACTTCATTTGCATTAGGTACACACCGCGCAAACGAGCGACTACTTTGCGACTTTGATGCGACTTCGAAATATTTTTTCCGTAGCCATAACAAAAGTATGTGTCAGCAGTCCGGCGTCGGATTTGACTTTTTGAGGTCCCGGGTTAAAAATAAAGTTGCTCGGGATTGTGGCCGGTTGGCGATAGGCTTGCCACCTATCACATTGTGGAACTTAGTGTCTTCGGCTTGTCGTGGATGCCCTGGTGGTACCTCTGGTTAGTTCTTCGGAGAATAAGGCGGCGTATCTTCGGCGTGAAGAGACTTACACTGTAATATAACTAACAAAGCGTCGACAACTTAAAACGAAGATTGCAGCTCAAGGCCCGTATACAGTGCATTATTTTCTTTTTTTAAAACTATGGAATAAAACTGCACATCAGTAATGTCCATTGCTGATACCTAGGTTACAGTTATCTCTGTTAGTCTTTAGGATATTAATACCAAAAACGTTAAGAACGTTTCTAACAAGTTTTAGATCAGAATATTAGACCAATAGTCATGTAGTTCTTCTACGCGAGGCCTTATATTCAGGAGGCAATAACAAGAACAATGTAAATATACCGCATAGGGACTATGGCAGTAACCTTGGTATAAAATAACATGAAACATATTTTTTTTATGTTTTGAAGTACAGAAAGAAAAAATAAAAGTGCAGACGCATTTTCTAATGGACAGGAAAGATGTTAATGGTGCATAGTTAACATAAAGCTATGATGTAAGCTTATCGGCTAATCTACTGAAACACTACAAAAATGAGCACAACCGATTTCTAGGCCAATAAGGTTTGGGAGTAGGGACTCTTATCACTATGTCTGTTTCCAAAAATTGACTAATAATAGATATGTTACCACCATAAATGACTAGCCGACCCGGCGAACTTCGTATCGCTTGACATTAACAACTACATGCTACAGTGTTTATGGATTAAAGCTTTGTTTTTCTCATTTTCCTTTTTTGCAATTTTTCCCAGTTTTTCTTTTAATATGAAATTTCTGACAATTACTAAAACTACGAAAAAATAATTAGCAAAATCGGTCCATCCATTCAGGCGTATTGCGATGACCTCGCAAAATATAGGTATATGCTATATATTCCAAAATTAATCAATGTTGGATACACAAGTTTTAAACACAATCTCCGAAGAGGTAGACAGAGGCACAACCAGGGCACCCACGACTAGCCGAAGATACTAAGTTCCACAATGTGATAGGTGGCAAGCCTATCGCCAACCGGGCACGTTTCCAATCCCGACAAACATTTTTTTTATTAGAAAATTGGAAAAATCCAATTTTCTTTTTGTTTGCCGACCCGGGATTCGAACCCGAGACCTCAAGGCAAGTCCAACACCCGGACCGCTCGACCACAGAGGCGATATCTAAGTATTCATTTTCAAAAACAATGTTAGAGTTTTTGTTTAACTTAAAAAGTAAAAGGTTTTAAGGCCATCACTAGAATATATTTTTAAACAAATCTTGCATACGACCAAGATCACAGAGTGGAGACACAGACACATAAACATACAAACATCTAAATAACTTTACACACATTGCTATTTAAAATATTTAAGGATTGCAGAGACTAACAAGAAATAGTTAAAACAATATTTTGGTACTCAAGAAAGAGGCACAGAACCTTTGCCATAGCAATAAGTAATCATACAAGATGTCGTGCTTGTTCGCCATTAAACTAAGTAAAGGACGGCCTTTACAAGATGGATCGAATTCACAACGAATCCACTGCAGGAATCGAACCGAAGACATTATTTGTGTTGAGTCGTTTGCGTGTACGTTCGGTTATTTAATACTGTTATGTATACGGGTATATTATTTTTACCAACACTGAATCCTAAGCATGGAATAGACCATCTACTTCTTTTTTTGGCAGCTCTAAAGAGGCGAGCATGGGTTAAATACATCGTCATCAACAAACCATTGGTGGTAAAGTGCAGTGAAGCAAATTGCCTAGGTAGGGTAGGGTAGGGTATACCACCTTAACTATTCCTGCTGTAAAGATGTCATGTTCCGGTCCGGAGGGTAGGGTAGTCGGTTCGACTTGCACAACAGGCCCAACACTTCGGCCCCTCGGCATTTCGGAGCCTCACTTTTACCATCTATGATATCTATAGACCTTCGAAAGTTGTATGTTTATTCGCTGTGGTATAAAAATGTCTGCGGACGTATTACACATATTCTTTTTTTGTGGTGTTTAGTGGGTATTGTAATATGTTTACGTTTATTGTTAGCAATCCTTACATAATATAGTAGTTTCTGGAAGCTTAGTAAAAACCCGACTAAAATTTATTTAAATACCCCGATTTGATAATTCTATTCTAAATTTTTATGTAACTACATTTATGCTTTACTAGCGGCCCGAAAACGAAAAAAGAAAAAAATCAATATGACAGCTTAATCCCCATATAAAAAAAAGTTTCAATTTGACTGAAAAATACCCATTAACAAAATAATCCGTCATTAATTTAATTTATTTGTTACAAAAAATGTGATAAATGTAGAACCGCTTGACCGATTTTAAGAAAACTTCACATAAACCATTTACTAAAAAATCCGAACAAAGCCTAAACCTTTGGTTTGAATAGGTGAGGTGATTTATATTGGATAATGACGCAATCAGAAACTGCTTATCGATAAAGTACCATCAAAATATGTTTTATTATTGGCCGAGTAGTTTTTTTAACAAACTACTTACAATTGAGAACTTCGCCTTTTTCTGATTCAGTTAAAGATAATTTTTCCAGGCAGACAGATTACAGGACTACATGCCAAATTTTTTTGATTTATTACTGAACAAGAATCAGACAACTTGGTTACCTCGCACTCGCAAAAAAATTAATCCCCATTTTCCTTGGTCATCGCATCACGCCTGAACGGATGGACTAATTTTGCAAAATTCTTTTTTTGCTGCGTTTGTTATTCCCAGAGACAAAAACCAAGAAAATAGCAAGATTTTTTTTCTTCTATACAAGTTGTTAGGAGCTCTGTTAATGTCAAGCGATAAAAAGTTCGCCGGGTCGGCTAGTTAGGTACAAAAGCTAAAGTTATTTGTTTAAATGAGCTATTTCTATAAATCCGGTGGGATTTGAATAAGTGTTTTGCATTTAATACCTATTCAAGCTACAACCTTCAACATGAAGCTAAGGACAAATGCACAAATAAAGATTACACAGTTATATATTACGCAATATGCTTTAAAATAAAATATTACATTCAAATATGTATCTAATGCAAGATTAAAAATCGTCTCATGAGTACATTTAACAATGGACAAAATAACGCCATCTAGGAAAACATGTTTAGTACTTATTATGTACAAAATCTTAGTTCTGAAACAAAAACGGAATAATTATACTTAAATTATTTTGAAGGTTGCAGCATTAAAACAGCAAGTTGGTAGAAATGCATTGGTAGCAAACTGCAACACTTTCATTAACAATTAACAAAAAAGCGCATTTAATTTAAATGCAATAAAACTGCAAAAAAAAAAAAACTTTTCCCATTACAGTATTACGTCGCGACATGACGATTCTTTCTCCACAAAGTAACTAATGATTACGAGATGGTCCAATATGATCTTGAAAAATATATATATGGCTAACGGGACTACATCGGAATCATGACCTAAATTAAAAAAAAAACAGTAAAATTTGTTTCTTATTGACCAAGTAACCACGTACAAACATACAGGCAAATTGAAAACATCCTTTTTTAAGTTGGTTAATTAATAAAAGTAGAATAAATACTGGACATAAATATTTTTACTAAAGCGCCACCTATTGCAATTTTCCGTTACTCAGTAATATGGGATCGATGAAAATAGTCCCGACGTTCCCAGTTCTGAAAATACATCAGAGGTAAGTGGCGCTTTGGTCGCATCTTTGGGAAAACGCACGATGAAAATAGAACTTAGGCCTAAAGTAGCCGCGCTTTTAAAAAAGTTTACTTTGAAATCGTGCTCGGGGAAAATTTTACTAAGAGTATTTCACATTTCGAATATTTTAATAATTAATTAATTATAACATTAACAAAGTTTAGGAAAAGTTTCTCGCTATTTCAAAGTTAAAAAATGGTAGTTTACTAGCGTTTTTTTTAAACTCTATACATACTTTCAAATCAAATCAAGCTTATTCAACGTTAATTTATCATCGGCATATACAAACTCAATAATTAAGTTTGTGTATGCCGCAAACTGCAAAAACTGTCTCCAACTACATTATTGGGTACAACGCTGCGATTTGATAATTATTTTTTCGAAAGGTATAGCAAATGTTTCCGAAATGGTTTCACAAATATTTTATCAACATCCGGCTAGTAGTTTTTGAGTTATAGTGCAAAAACTGTTCACTCATCTTGACGACTTCATCAATCACGATTAAACTAATTTTGAACGACATCAGAATCATAACCTATTTTTCTAAATAATAACCTTAAAAACCGCTTGGCTATTGACCGAGTAATCGTGTAACAAATAAAGTCCAAATTGTGTAAGGTCGAATCGAGAACCTCCTTTTCTGCAGTCAGTTAAACAACAATAACAATATACAAACTAAACTAAGTAGATAATTAGACAGAAAATCGGCAGAAAGAAAAATTTAATTATATTTAAATAATTAACAATTGAATGACCTACAAGTTTAATTGCACAATGTTTAAAATAATTACTACAATAAATGTCAAATATAAATATAATTGCAGTTTATTAAAATAAAGAGCTTCACCGTACTACTAAATCATAAGTTGATTTTAATATTATGCGCTTGAAACTCGTGTAAAGTTAATAATATAAGATATGTGCTATGTCGACTAAAAATATTTTCTAAAAATCGATCGTTTGCTATGAGCCTTAAATTTTTCTCAAGGGAAAAGCGTGTAGAATCACAATTAAGAACGAATAACAGTCGCAATGGGAAGCTTCACTGAATTATACACTTTTATAGCAAAGTGGTGCTTCATTTTTAGGCAAGACAGAGTTGACGAATCAAAACCCTTGAATAGTGCACATTTTATGGTGCTTTCATTGCTTTGGTGAATCCTCGAACAAATAGAGCAACAGCTATGTTGCTAACTTTTATCAATCATGTAGACAGTCTTCATGATGAAGTGTTTATTTAACCTCAATGTGTCCCTCTGCTCATAGTCTAGAAGTGTGATCTATTCCTCGCACAGACGATTGTGAAATACCAATCGAAAGTGGTTATTTAAAATCACCAGATTGATTAGTACAACAATAAAGGTCAGCAAACAACCTCGTATCTGTTTAATTGTCAAGAACGGCGCCACTGGGTGAAAGGTTGGACGAAAAAATAATTAAAATTTAAACACCGTGACCGGCCAAGTGTTTATTTTACCGTTACGGCGGAACTCAAAAAATTTCCACTTAAAACGGTGTAAAATCACTGCTAATTTAAAGTAAACATTTTTAAATTTCAGTTTACTGAAACATTCAAATTTATTTCCGTTCCGACGGACGGACACGGCTCTCTCGATGGTAAGGAATAACCGTGGCTTATAGACACCATAGACGTTAAAGGGGCGTCTCTGACCTGAGGCCGGGATGGAAGGCCTATTGTGCAAAACCACCGGCTACCTTACCCTCCAGACCGGAACGTAACAAAGTCATTATGGCGGCAGGAATAGTTAAGGACACTTATAGACATTTGCAACAGGTGAGTTACAGATGCGTTGCCGACTCTTAAAGAAGAGAATAATACGCCTTTTAAGAGATTCCATTTCTTATTTAAGGGAAAACCTAAATTAGGAAGTGAATTCTTGTGTTTTTTATTGAATAACGAGAAAAATACTGGATTAATTTCGATTGCAATTAATTTGAAAAATAGCATTTAAACCTAAAATCTTATTGACATCAGAAACGCAATTTGCATGTTGCTCCGTTGCTAACTATAAGGTGGGATTTTTTTTATGACAATGACGAGATATGACATGTGTGACTAATATAGGAAAGACGATGGTACTAATCCGAGTTAGTGTCAAAGGATTTTACTTTAAGGGCACAGTGTTATAGACAATTAGTGTACTACCTACGTACCCAAGTCGCCCATGTTCAGACAGGAAAATAGAAAAGGCACTGGAGTTAGTGTCTCATCTATCATATTAAATGACTACATAGAAACATTTAACATAATCATTGGTCAAGGGGTTAGAGACCAACACTACCGACCAACCGCATACGATTCTTGACAGAGGCAGGCATTTGTCTGAAGCACATCTCGATGTCATTATTTCTGGACCTGGGTGTATTTATTAAATTTATTCGGGTATTAATATAAGTATGTATAAGTATCGTTGGTATATTACCCGCAAGCGGCCCGCTGTAAAATATACATATGAGCCTTCCTCGTCAATCACTTTATCTATTAATAAAACGCATCAAAATCCGTTAAGCAGTTTTAAAGATTTACCATACAAAGGGACATAGAGACAGAGGAAGCAACTTTGTTTTATACTATGTAACTCTAGCACATAATTTGCTTGCTTTGTAGTAAAGTTCGATTTGTGTAATTCATGCAGCGATATTTATTATATGAGTAATAATCACGGTGCTAAGACTATCCTTCAATAGAGACTTATAATATCGTTTCTGTAAAAGCATCCAAAGCTGTAAAAAGCAGCAATCAAATCAAAAACATTAATTTGGTATTTGCCATAATTCGAATTTAGATTTCGCACATTAATCCGTATTTACTTCAGATCTGTCACGTTCTCTATTAAAATAAACGGAAAGAGATAGTCTATTGCAGCATACATCAAGATAGACAAAGGAATTTTCTATATACGTCGATGTTAATGACCCTAACCTAGGATATTTATAACGGCGATAAAATTTAATTATTTTCCTTTCGGGAAATCGTCCGCCATTATCGTAAAATTGCATGCTAAATTATAATGTACCGTTACGTGAGTTATTATTTAAACTCAATATAGGAACCTGCAATACCATATGAGGTAGTGTTGGCATTCTCTTGTCATGTGTTAGAAGCAATTAAAAAAACCGGTCAAGTCCGAGTTATACTCACAGTTAATGCGGGATTTATTCGCGTGAATATACTTTATTTTCATATTTAATACTCTGCGCTTTTTAAGCCCCGACGGAAAGAGTAATGGTATAAGTTTAATGTGTCTGTGGCATCATAACTTTTGAACGGTTGGATGGATTTCGATGCGGTTTTTTTTCGTTTGAAAACTAACGTAAAGGAGATGATTATTAACTGCATTCCATGTGTAGGTTTTGTCAGGGGTTATTGAATATTTTCTATTTAAATATTACTTATACAACTTAGTAAAACTGGTAAGCTTGTACACTAAAGACATTAAGGGTGTGATGTAAACGTAAAGCGTGGATCTAAAACTTTTGATTATTTTACCAGCTTCCCTTGCCCTGTGAAACTGAAGATGATATTTTTTTGTTTATAAATCACTCTTCCCTCCCTTACTGACGCTGTGGTGATAATAGGTAAGGTGTCAGTGCCTATTTGAGCTACGATCTGTATAGTCTTTAACTATCCAACAAAAAAGCCCTTGTTTTATAGCAGCCTTTAAGGTGGCTGTAGGCAACGGCATTTACCATCAGGAGAAACTGGTATAGAGCTTCACCGCAGATAACGGCAATTTTGCAATAGACAGACGCAATAAAATCGTGTAACTACTAACTAGTTACCAATGAATTACCTATAGTATTTTTTGATATTTTCCATCGTTGGCGCTTGGTAAAACTTCCAAATATTCATATTTTTAAATGAAGAAACACTTGTACTGTTTTACGTATCACTTATACTTTATTATTTTATAAATAGCCTACCGGTTTCGCTTTTGACCAGCATCATCAGGGCTAGAGCTTAAAATAGGCTATTTATAAAATAATAAAGTATAAGTGATACGTAAAGCAGTACAAGTGTTTCTTGATTTAAAAATATGAATACAGCATTTTTATGCATTTTTCATTCGATTTTGCTCATTTTTCACTACTTCCTTATCAGAGCTCAGGACTTTGTTCGGGACAGTGTTAGTTCTAACACTAGAACCCGAGGCGACATTTGTCATTTTTCCATCGGCAATAAAATATGAGCAAATATAAATGAACTTGATATTTTTTGAAGTTCATCCTTTTATAATAACTACTTATCCCTAAATTAAATTAACTTTACAATAATTCCTCCTTGAATAACCGATCAGGCACCCCCTTGTAAGCGCCCTGGGCGGTAGGCCAACCGCGCCCTACCCTAACGTCGCTACCGTTTGTACGAGAGAATAACGATTTTACCGAACACATTCTCCGCTCTACACCGCTGGCGTTTTAAGATAATTTAATTAAGAAAAAGCACTCTTTCAAGCTGCTTATTATTCATGAGTTAGTGAGTGTATCCTTTCTAGTATTTTACTTAATGCAAAATCATTAAGACCTACATTATTACAAGCTTTTATTTAATTAGAAATGTCTGTATGTTAAAGGTATTTTCATTTAAGCACTTGCCCTGTGCTTGTTACCGTTACTAACCGTTCTACAAATTTTAAAGAGAGAATAAGTTTCGCCCCAGAAAGGATTTGAACCTGTAACAAAGTTGCTCAAGCCGACCAATGCTCTAACCATTTTAACTAAAGGGGATTCAAATCCTTTTATTCCTTTCTTTGCCGTTTGTAGTTATGTCCTATAGACAAAATTCTGTATACGTACTAAATGACTTAACCGTTACAGATAAATGTATTTGATATTTTCATCCTCGGCGCTTGATAGAACTTCCAAATATTCATATTTAAAAAAAAAATAAACACTTGCATTGTTTTATTTTTGTTTGTTTGTTTTTTGTTGTTTTGTACTGTAAAACAGCACAAGTGTTTCTTTATTTAAAAATATGAACAGTTACAGATAAAATTCACAGTTGATGAGATGAAAGTCATTCAGTATGTAGGTATGTTTGTCCGGGTGGAATCTTGAAAGTCTAATTCGATCCACTTTCCGGTTACAGATGGAGCTAAAATTTTATAGGCATGTGTAAATCGGACGACATAACAAAACTATTATGACATGGAGATGATCTGATGGCGAAACCGGAAGGTATAGGAACTTCGAAAATTCTACAATTTCATGTGTATCGGGCTTATCTGATAGTTATATGTTAAATGTTGATCGCCTCTGTAGTCCAGCGTTCCGGGCGTTGGACTTGACTGCATGAGGTCCCGGGTTCGAATCCCGGGTCGGCCAAGAAAAAGAAAATTGGATTTTTCCAATTTTCTAATAAAAATATGTTGGTCGGGATTTGAAATGTGCCCGGTTGGCGATAGACTTGCCACCTATCACATTGTGGGACTTAGTGTCTTCGGCTGGTCGTGGGTGCCCTGGTTGTGCCTCTGCCTACCTCTTCAGGGATATGGGCGTGAAGATACTTATATGTTAAACAATGCAATACTGGCAATAGCACTGACAAATGAAAGCTTGTCACAATAATATATTCTATGTTAAAGACTTATCTTGTGTATATAAAAATGAATATATATTTAAGTGTGTACGGATGGACAAAATTTTATTACTAGAACGATTTCCCAATTTTTTTAGCTTTCTCAATAATTATTGCCTGGAAAAAGTTATTATAAAACAAAAAACTGTAAGTTTAGCGGAACATTAGAAAATTTAAGAGTTCATTATTCGTAGTTAAAACAGGACGTCTCTTGGGTCAGCTAGTTATATATGTATAACACTAGTTGTTCCGGTGGACTTCGTTCCACCCGTTCAGTTTCTATAGGAAAATTAGAAATTTGTTTTT
Source organism: Calephelis nemesis (assembly GCA_002245505.1). Taxonomy (NCBI): domain Eukaryota; kingdom Metazoa; phylum Arthropoda; class Insecta; order Lepidoptera; family Riodinidae; genus Calephelis; species Calephelis nemesis. The sequence goes on along the minus strand of NJDD01005052.1, from coordinate 3,975 downwards.
TCTAGTTTCCTTGCAGTTCAACGGGATATAGTATAAAGCTATAATGTCCGTCTCCTGCTTTTAAGCTAAATCCCTATCAATTTTCAACCGATTCGGTTCAGCCGTTATTGGTTTGTAAACAGTATAACTAACACGACTTTCTCTTACATATACCTATACAACATAAATGTATAAAAGATATTATTATTATTATTATTATTATTATTTTATTTACATGCACAATATTTCTTATTTATTACATTTATATATTTAACAAATAAAAATATTAAAAATATAAATATAAAAGACAGATTCCCA
>NJDD01005045.1:102397-184205 GCA_002245505.1 Calephelis nemesis | reverse complement strand
ATACAATTCTACAAAGGAGCCCAGACCAACACGGGGGACCATTCCTACTTGATACGACTCAGATGAACACTTAATTAGGTTTAGGTTCTTGTTACGTATCGGTATCAGGTCGGTCATATATATCCTTCGTGGAAGCAGTACCCAGGTATCGAAATGGCAAGGACAGCTAAGCACCGGTATAAAAGTTGTACTTTTATTATCAGGCCGAAGCTTGCTTAGGACAAAACAGCGTCATATTGATTTAATGTAAATACTGTATGTAATTAATTTGTATTTAAAACTGTAATGAGGTAAACCTTGGCATAATGTAAGATAATGACTTAGGAAAATGTAATTTATTTTAATTATCTGATGATGTAACATTGAAGTTAGTTGTATAAAGTCTCGAGAAGTCAGTTTGTTTATCTTCATGATCTGATTCCAATGAAACTTGGGTAAATATTTCACCAACAACGTTATTTATGTTTTCCATAGAATCTTGGTTCTCCCAACAAAGTAAATGTTTTTCAATCACAAACAATGCATGACCGTGAAGAAATTATGAAACTATTGTTTTTAAAATCTTGTGGAAATTCTTGCGTTATAGTAAAATCAGTTTCATTACAAATAAACTATTACAACACAAGATACGACTTTTATAAAACTGAATTGTTGCATCTTTTAATTTATATAACCAAACCAAACATCCTATTAATATTATAAATGCGAAAGTTTGTATGTATGGATGTATGGATGTTTGTTACTCTTTCACGCAAAAACTACAAAGCCGATTACGATGAAATTTGGTATGTAGGTAGCTGAAGACCCAGAATAACATATAGACTACTTTTTATCCCGGAGTTCCCGCGGGATTGGGACTTACGCGGGTGAAACCGCGGGGCGCAGCTAGTAGTAAATAATTCGTAAACGGCAGTTCAGCAAAAGTCTAAAAATTATCCCTGGAGTCTGGAGTTATCAAAATTAACATCTTTCTCTAACTTAAAAAGAACTTTGTAGAAATATCAATTGAAAATGTCATCGGAAAGATATTTCACAAACAGACTTATTTCAATACAAAACAAGACTTTCATCATACTCACCGCCATTCACCAGACTGAAAATTATAAGTCGCGTGTCGCACATGAACTGTCCCTAAGATTTCTTTAATTTAGTAAAACTAGGCATTAATCCAAGCACAATTTGTGTTTTATGGGGATATTTCTGTTTTTATAATTAAATAGCTAATGCTAATTAATAATAAAATATTCAATAAAAAAGTTTAAGATTTAATGGATAATCAGAGAAACACATTCACATATTTGAATACTTTTATACTTTTCAAATTATTTGTGTGCGGATATTAAATAAATAAGATAATGAGATACATTACCAGTTACTAAAAATTATTATTTTGAATATTTTTGTATTATTATTATTTAAATGCATTAGCCGATGCGCATAAAAAATTGACATTGAGTAGCCGAGTTTCAGGAAAAAAAATCAAAAGTAGTTATTATTTTTAAAGACACAATGCTAGATAGATGGAAAGATATGCAGTAATCACTGTAACCAACTATATTGGAATGTACTTCCTTTATAAACAAGGCATGCGCCATCGAAGTATTTTCAACACATGTTTTCTAAGTATTACAATTTTATTAATTTTATGTGGCATAATACCAAACCAGCCCATATCCAGGATTTCACGTGTTTAGAATTTTAACATTACATTTTTTTTTCTAAATTGAAGTTGTTTTCACTTACGCTCATTTCGTTGAAACACTACTTATAGGTATAAGGATTTGACCTTTCTTTAAAATTTATAATATTAATTTACATTTGATTTGAAATTAATGTTGAATTAATACTTTAAATAAAACCTATAAAAAATAATGCAGCTGTGTTCCGGGACGCACGTAAAGAAACCAACCAACACACAAAAGTTTCAAGTTATTTCCCAGTAACCTATTTTTTTTAAATAAACAATAACCATACCTACACAGATTTTTAAGATTTGATAACATAAGTAGATATTACGTTCTATTGAATCATAGCTTTGTATAAAAGCTAGACATAATGCTTAAGTAATACGATGCCATTAACAACAGTAAAAGCAAAACAATCTAGCAAAACGTATCTTTCTAGATTATAGTATTTAAACACGGCATTTAGAGTCTAGAGTCAATAATAACCGGTATACCATTTTCAAAATTCATTATACATGACGGATATGCTGAGGCATCAACATGGTATCGCCTTTGTGGTCTAGCGGTCCGGATTGGACTTGACTGCATGAGGTCCCGGGTTCGAATCCCGGGTCGGCCAACAAAAAGAAAACCGGATGTTTTCAATTTTCTAATAAAAAAAAATGTTGGTCGGGATTGGAAATGTGCCCGGTTGGCGATAGGCTTGCCACCGATCACATTGTGGGACTTAGTGTCTTCGGCTAGTCGTGGGTGCCCTGGTTGTGCCTCTGCCTACCTCTTCGGGGATATGAGCGTGAAGATACTTCAACATGGTTAAACAACATAGGATTTTCGGCGTTTCCACACTTCAAATCGCCCATAACATATAGGCCTGACAAAAAGCGTATGACAAATTATAATTAACTATTAATGCATTGGATTTCTATTTCACTACCTGTTGGTTACATATTCGAGCGAATATAACCCGGCTTCACAGTATTAAGAATTCTACCTACCAGTAGTCCAACTCCTTTGTTCTTGAATTCATGCCGACATTTTATATACCTACTCACGGCAAGTCAGTCAAGGGTCAGGGTTGTCAAAATAGTAACATTTTAAACATTTCATCTAAAAGTTTTATTTTAAAATGGCAAACAAAAAATGTGAAGTTAATAATGAAACCGATGATGGTCTTACTGAAGTTTCGTCCACAAAATTTTCATCCAAAGTGGACGAAACGACACCTTTTATTTTATTATTTTTTTCACCGACGATTTGTTCACTATCAAATTATTGAAGTTGTTTAGTACAGTCAGATGAAAAAGTTGTATGCTAATAAACAATATAATAACAAAAAAAAACATAATATATAATTGTCACAACAGCTACATTGATTTGGCATTACCTACTTACTATTTTTAATCACAGATATATAATCAATTCAAACTAAAATCATTCATAATGTATAATTCGCAGTATGTGATATATTTATGAATCCATTATAAAGCCTTTTTGCCTCGTACCGCACATAGGAGTGAAATAATTTTCACCATGCTATCCATAAAATATTTGGATTTGTTTTACCCACTTTAACTTTATACTAATTACTATTATGTGCTAAACTTCATCATACGTGTAAAAAAAATTTAATTAAATCTCGAGTAATTGGTGATTTTGATGTATCAATGTATATATAAAAGTATGAAACATATACCTAAATGGATCGCTTTATTTTGTTAAAGCTTTGTATCTGACTGTATATTTTTTTTAATGGTGCAAAAATCGACAGTGGAAAAATAATAAATTAAAAAGGTGTCGTTTCATCCATCGTGGATAAAAATTTTGTGGACGAAACGTCAGCAAGCCTAGGCTTATTTACGAATAAAAACGGAACACATCCTGCAAACCATTATAAATTTACAAGACAGCAAGTATTACGCTATAATAAAATACACTATATCATATTTTTTAACAAATAACGAGTGCAAACCCTTCTAGATAGAGAGCGCAAACTGTATGGAGTTTGCGCTCGCCGACCCTGCCGCTCGCTTCCCCGCGTTCCCCCCAGCGTTGCTCTGTGCAAGTACATGAGTCGGCCGACTGTTAGTAATAAGACTGTGCCGGCTTGGTCCAACCTTTTTACGTATTCCTACCGCTATCAAGTCAACGTTTATCGCTGTCTGTGTAGATAGAATTGATTGGCAACACACCATTACTACCAATTATATTTTAAAATGACGTGTATTTCCTCAGGCAGGAAATTTGTTTATTTTTTTTCTTTACAATACCATAAAAAGATTTGAAGGGTAAATAACCGGTAACCTTGCTTAGAAAGAGACTTAAACATCCTTATAAAAATATAATATAATATAGTTAACTCAATAAGTTACTTGAATTTTTTTTATTTTAAAATAAACATTTATTTATTTTAAAACTAGCTGCGCCCCGCGGTTTCACCCGCGTAAGTCCCAATCCCGCGGGAACTCCGGGATAAAAAGCAGCCTATATGTTATTCTGGGTCTTCAGCTACCTACATACCAAATTTCATCGTAATCGGCTTTGTAGTTTTTGTGTGAAAGAGGAACAAACATCCATACATCCATACATACAAACTTTCGCATTTATGATATTAATAGGATAAACAAATTATTTTCTTTAGTGTGGTTAGAAATGAATACATCTCCCATTAACCAGTGGGTGCACTAACAACGAGACAAGGCGGTAAAATTGCATGTGATAAAACAAAGTAAAGTAATAAAATATAGCAGCAAACAAATCCTTGAAGTTAGAAGCTTTGAATCAGCCGCTCTATTGCCTTGAACGAATGATCGGTCTCGAATTGTCTGAAACGTCAAGCTGACCCGACCCCGCCAATTACATCACCGGTACATGTTGGGTAATTGTTACAATAAAGAGGTCTATATACTAAACTGATTAGCTACACTTCTAGAAACATTACCACACGATGAAAATGTAATCTTTTAAAACTTATTAGGTGTATCCTATCAGTTTCATCTCAAGCATAATTATTGTACCTTTGGGTCAATTCCAGAAATCAATATCTGTATAGAAAAATATTCCCACTTTCTTTGCTTTTTCAGATGTTCAAAAATTTTAATAAAAAAATCAATTTGAAGTACTTCGAGTATTGAATAAATAAGTTACATAAATTACTTTTGTAGTTACGTTTCATATTATGTTGTTAAAATAAAATAAAGACAATCATAAAGCCAATAAACACTACAAATTGCTAAATATTTAAACGAATTTTTAATTGGTTAAAATTTAGAAGGATATTGGTATACCATGATTTAACAGTCAAACTCCACGAACAATGTAAAATAACATAACAAAGTAACAGTTTCAAAAAGCACCCAGACCTTGGCAAAACGTTATTTTGCACATGTAATTTTTATAAATTGAATACAAATTGTTACATTAAAAAAATCACCAGCCATGACTACGTACTACGTCACTATTTTGGTACGGATTAGTACCACTAACTTACCTAATGCATAATAGTATGGTGTATATTAATCTTAAGTATTAAATGATGAAAATGACTTTGTATCCTTGCCTTGTTGTAACGACTTCATTGCTTTACAATTATGCACAAACTAGCTGCGCCCCGCGGTTTCACCCGCGTAAGTCCCAATCCCGCGGGAACTCCAGGATAAAAAGTAGCCTATATGTTATTCTGGGTCTTCAGCTACCTACATACCAAATTTTATCGTAATCGGCTCTGTAGTTTTTGCGTAAAAGAGTAACAAACATCCATACATACAAACTTTCGCATTTATAATATTAATAGGATATAGACATGGAATATTTTAAATTACGTTTACACTATAAAAAAAACAACGCTATTGGGTTATCTGAGTGATTTGCAACACTTTAGAAAATCACTTATTTTTTAAATAATGTAAAATTTACATATAAATAAATATTATAAAGTATTTATTTTTCTTTTACATATACATATCTATAAAAATATGTATTAATTTACAAAAGCAATTGACTAGAATTCATCATTTTCAAGTAAAGAAAAGATATCAGGTGATTTTAATTAAAAAAACATTTCAGAAATATCTTTGATTTTTTTTATGACATTGGAAGGCAAACAAGCAGACGGATTTCCTGATGGTAAGAAATTCTCGCCGTCTAGAGACACCAAAGGTGGTAATGGTGCGTTGCCAACCAGAGGCCGGGATGTTAGGCCTCGAGCAAAAGTAAGTTTACCGGCTACCTTACCCTCCGAACCGGAACACGTCATGACGTTATGGCGGCAGGAATAGGTAAAGCGGTGGTACCAATCCGGGTGAGTCGCTGCGAAACTCTACCACCTAGAAAAACCTTGATGTAATAAATTGTTTCAGTACCTATATGAAATAATTATTTATTAATTAAAATTAACTAGAAATAAATTACAAGGAATATAACATTTACTGCAATGTGACAGCTTTACAAAACACATCTGTCATATTATAATAACATGTGTATGATGAAAGTTCATTTATAAACAAATGACAGACGCAAGTTACGGTATCGACTGAGAATGCAGACTCTTGAAAATCTGCCAAATGTTGTCCGAATGTGTAGCCAATATTATGCACTAAAATCACCACGCTGCTGTTAGTATACAAACTGTTTGGCTTAGGATCCATTCATACAGAATATCGGTCACCTCATTTACAAAATACCAATAATCTTTTAGGTAAATGAGAAAATGTGTTTATCTATTTGTCTATTCGGAATTAAATACTAATATCGGGGGCTATTTTTATATTATTTCTGTGTGATTATGATATCAGTGCTCTAAAATATTCCATAACTAGCTGCGCCCCGCGGTTTCACCCGCGTAAGTCCCAATCCCGCGGGAACTCCGGGATAAAAAGTAGCCTATATATTATTCTGGGTCTTCAGCTACCTACATACCAAATTTCATCGTAATCGGCTTTGTAGTTTTTGCATGAAAGAGTAACAAACATCCATACATCCATACATACAAACTTTCGCATTTATAATATTAATAGGATATATGAACCCAAAATCAGTATTTCTTACACACTGATAGAAAATTCCAGAATTACTGAAAAATAGGAATATCACTATATTATCGCTAGTTCCCTCGCTCGTGTTGAAAAGGTTCTTTGGCTCTTTATTAAGTTAGAACTTATTGAGTTGTAGGGATACAAAGCAGCCAATAGTTTTACCCTTGTTCTAAATATGTCACGATAACTTAAGTATCAAAATGAAACTGACACAGCCAGTCTTTCCCTATTTAACAATAGCAGAGGTTTTCTTGTATTAGTACCTTGTCATTACATAGTTTGTATTCTACACTTACAGCGAAATAAAGACAGCGAAATAAAGACATCACCTATGAGTTTCATGGCCATTCAAGATTATTTTATAAGTATAAACAGAATGTTAAGGTTTACTTTTAGAATAAATTTAGCCCTTAATGTTTGGTTATTAAAATATTTCTTCTAGCTTTATTATATTAGAAGATATAAGGTTTTTTTTGTCAAAAGATATCACGTCAAGTCAAACTCAAAATGAGCATTTTGTTGGTTACGCCTTTTCGTGATTTGACCGACGACTTAAGCTCGTGCAGTAGATTTCTCAGTCAGTCAATACGCTTTTAAATAGATAAGCACTTGGTGACAATTCAAAACTAGCACGCTATAACTTACAATTAAACAAATACTTAACCGCTGTTTTATGGATTGTCGTTCCACTGGTGGTGATTTTGTTATGCACTCACTAAATTAATTTTAAGTTATCGCTATCTTCTTTCAACGAAAGGGATAGATAGAGACAAAACACTTTTAGTGCTGTCAGATTAGTTCGTACATGACATTTCTACAGACGTTTAATCTATCACTCGGAAAACGTTGATTAAAAACATCGCAATTTGACATGTTCGGAATAATATGACACGTCTAAAATGTTCCATCTCTTTTGTTTTTGTTTCATTTAAAAAAGATAGCATGCATTTAAAATAAGTTTAGTTTGTGAACAGCAGAATATCCACCCCTGCCAGTTTGTGAAGTTTATGCACCAAAAATGGAATTCCCACAACTAAGTTTTTTATTATTTTGTCATTATAATAACTATTTTCTAGGTAAAGTTCTTCATCAGAATCACTAGTGACGCTGTTTGGTGAACATGTAAGTTGGTTGCACTGTATGTAACTTTTGTTCACAGGAACAACACAATATCAGCTGCTTTTTAGTACAATACCTCAAATGTTACTAACAGTATCTATCTTAGTACTACAAACTACTTATGCTAATACCGAAGCCTGACTTAAAGCATTTTATTTCGGAAGTAACAACTACAACACAACTATAAGATTTATACGGTACATCTGCTGCAAGAATTCTTAAATAAGATTATTATAGATACCGAACCCATCATGTGCAAGTCCGTGTGGCACTTATCCGGTTTTAGTTCAGCTACTCTGCACACGAGCGTAATGTAATGAATTCAAGAGACCTTGTATAAACGTTTTAATATCAATACTTCAATGGTCAATCGCAAATGCGATAGTAAATCACAAATCAAATACAGCAAAATTCATCCAGCTTTAATTTATTACAATTTTCAATATCACTTGAGCTTGTAACTACTACTTTTTGGTACTACGGATGGTGCTGTACATATTATTAAATACTAGCATTTGCTCCGTACTTTACTCGCACGATACCTACGAAAGAACAGTCACGGGAGAACTAATTTTCTGTTCATACAAAAAATATTTGACTTCGACGATACAAACGTAACATAACGTTTCTCAATTTCAAAGGTTATCAGAAAAATTGAAAACATTTTTCTTTTCTCTTAACTGTAACAACATTTTCAATTTTTTTATAACCAATTAAGTAATTAGAAAATTGAGATTTTTTTTCTCTTAACTGCCTTACCCGGGGATCGAACCTGGGACCTGATAAAATAAAGTCCAACACTTGGACAGCTAGAACACAGAGGTGATAAGTATTATTATATATAAAATATTTTGCGTAAGTTTAACGACTATCGTAACTTCCTAATCGAAACTCGACAATGGCGGCTCAGACATTGGGGCGGCAGTTTAAATAATACTCGTACTTTAAATAAAATTAAAGCATGCGTCTATGATTACAAAGTAACTGTTTTCTCTCTGTTCCTTTTAGTTATTTAGGCGATACTTAAATACTTTTTATAACAATTGTGGATTTGATATCTTCTTATGATTTCGAGGTGGTCTCACATAAATTTTGTCAAAATCCGTCAAGTGGATGTGAGTTATACTTAATGACGCATACATTATTTATATTAAAGAATTTAAGAAGAAAGAAGAATTAATTTAATATGTATTAAAAAATAAATGAGATGTTTTCGAGGCACGTGAAAATTTATGCATTACTAGCTGCGCCCTGCGGTTTCACCCGCGTAAGTCCCAATCCCGCGGGAACTCCGGGATAAAAAGTAGCCTACCTATATGTTATTCTGGGTCTTCAGCTACCTACATACCAAATTTCATCGTAATCGGCTTTGTAGTTTTTGCGTGAAAGAGTAAAAACATCCATACATCCATACATACAAACTTTCGCATTTATAATATTAATAGGATTAAGTGTAACCTAAATGCACTAAACAAATCTCATTAAAATTTGTATGGAACTACTTCGGAGACCGAAGATCTGACTTTCGAAAGTATACAATTTTATCAAATGATAGGTATATCATCGGTAATGTAAAAGAATCAAGGAATAAGCGGTTATGACAACCACGTGTCTGCAAGTAGTCAAAAGTACAGATTGAGGGAAAAGGGATTGTTAGTTTGAACTACAATCTTATCCTAACATAAACGACCCACTTCTGATATGATAAAATAAACCTAAAAGTTTACAAGAAATACTCGCAGTAACTATTACATTGAACAATCATAACCAGTTATACAATTATTATGCAATGGAAAAATGTTTATTTAATGATCTAGTCAATATATAAAGCATTAAAAGCAGTGACATACCTCGTCGGTGTTATTTTTTACAATGCCTCGCTATACAGCTATAATATAATGATGCTATATTACCATTGGAGGCTGTGTCTGGTTACCCTCCTAACGAAGACCTGATGACTGACCTCTCTTTCTGACAGTCTTGTAATGGCAATTAACAAAGTTAATGAAATAGATGTCAGTACATTAGAGTGAGTTAGTAGTATTTGGAAAAATTACATCAGGGGGGTTACCATAAGCTCCTAAAACAGTATTATTTCAAAAATACTAATCGTCATCAGAAAAAGACAACCTTATGACGTATACCATAAAGTTGCTTATAAAGGCGGACATTTAGCAAGATGGAAATAATACTGCTATAAGGGTTCATAGGGTCCTGGGCTCCCACCCAGGTCTTTGTTACAAATGTAACCTCCAGTAGTAACAACTTCATGATGTCTCATTTGGTATCCACCATTTAATTTAATTTTACCATTATTTAATTATTTAATTAATTTTATTTCATTTTTATTCAATTATTTGGTCTACGCTTTTGTCCCGTACAATGCCACGAATAACATACGAAAGAGTGTCAAAAAATTAACAAATCCACGATTTTAAATGTATTATTTACACATATTACATAACCTAGTCTCATCTCTAACCTAGATCTTATCGGGTACATACACTAAATAACATGCAAACTGTGAACGATTTATTTTGTCACTTTCTACATGACTAAACGAACGGAGCATAACCCTTTCTCATTTCCAACTAATGCTTTGTTTTCATCTGACCTTTCTTTAATCTTATTGTTTTAAATGCGACTAGTTATCACCGTTACACTTCCGTCATATTAATGAAGTACCTATTCTTGTACCATTTATGTGGGGATTGGGAGAAAGAAGAAGTTTTCTTTTGTTTACCTAGAACAAATTAAGAGAAAATTCTTATTGGATTTTAATGGATTTTACGCAAATAAGGATACCTTTGTTATTAGAGACAATAAACGTATACTAGCATTATCCATACACCCATATATGCTCAGTGTCGATATGCTGTAATAAAGGAACATATATTTGTGCAGTTAGTTCTAAATGTGCATTATTTATATCTATGTGAAAAGTGGCATTGATTTTTGTACCATACATTTTACACATAAACGAAAAAATTAACGCTGTGAACATTATAGTACAAAAACAGTGTAAGTAAGTATTTTCACACGCATATTCTGAAAGAGGTAGACGGCACAACCACGGCATCCACGACTAGCCGAAGACACTAAGTCCCACATAGGTAGCAAGCCTATCGCCAACCGGGCTCATATCACATCTCGAGCAATTATTTTTTTTTTGAAAATTGGAAAAACCACGTTTTCTTTTTGTTGCCCGACCCGGGAATCAAACCCGGAAGCTCATGAAGTCAACACCTGGACTGCTAGACCACAAAAACAATATGACATTAATGATATCTAGCTAGCTCTCTAATAAAAGCATGTATAATGACGAATGTACGGCGACTATGATAAATGCGTACCTTTATGTATATTAAATGTATTTATTTATCTTGTGTTAGATATATTGAGTAATGTAATAAGGTTAACGAGAAAATTGAAATTAACATAACTATGTGGAATTATCATTGTTATACTACGTTTGTTTAAATGTTTGGTAGTGTGAGTAGACAATATTTTTACTTAACTGCTGTAAGAAATAAGAGTTTTACTTCTATAAGTGTCGTACGGTAGAAGTGTCCTGTTAAAAAAATACATAACCGTGAAAGAACTGTTTAGTGTTTACGTAGGTACTATTGTTTTAAAAAGTGTATTGCACAATTTTCAATCATATGAAAGTAGTTGATACCTACGACTTCGCCCACGTGTGTAAATTATTTTGCTATCCTGTAGGACCAGTTGAGACATTGTTAAATAAAAATGGCTAAGTGTAAGCGGGATTTGTCCATGAAGGGTTCCGTAACAACAAGTTACATAATATAAAAGTTTTGGAGTTCATATACAGTGGTTGCTGGTTACAAATTACAACATCTTAAAAAAACTACTCACTTAAAAATCCAATTTTGAGTGAAAGTTTACATGGTCATGCACATCTTATATTTTTTCATTCTTTTACAACATATAGAACAAAAGCGTATATAAACGTATTAAAGAAGTTACAATATATGTAGAACTTACAGGGAGCTAAGACATTTAATTTAGAAAAAAATGGTAATAAAAACCTCAATATCATTTTTGAAGATCTATCCATAAATATCCCACAAGTATCGATTTGATGAAAAAAAATGAATTCCAGTTCTAAGTATCGGGTATAACTTATCGTTTTATTTGAAAATCTTTGTGCGGTTTACAGAATACATCTAATTACCAACTTTCAATGATACAATTCTGATAGTTTCGGACAGACAGACAGATATGACGAATATCTATGGGTTCCGTTTTATGGCCTTTTGCAAAGAGTAAACGTACGTAAGCAACTTTACTTTCGTATTCCTAAACACGTAGGTAGTATGTACCTCTTAGTTCCACAATGTGATCTGTAGCAAACTTATCTTCAACCAGTCACTTTACCAATTCCGAGCAAGTTGTTGTTTTATCAGAAAATTAAAAAAACAATTTTTTTACCCCGGAATCGACTCCGAGACCCCATGTTATCAACACCCGTCCAATTAACTAGAAAGGATTAGAGTAGCCTACATTATTTTCAAAAATTTCATCTATTTCAATACTAAAAAGTATAAAAGATTGATTCAGCCATTTTATCGAAAGAAGCGGACAAACAAACACACTTTCGCACTTACAATATTAATATTAAGTATGGATTTTGTGCATTGATTTTTGTATTTGACGGTTTAATGAAAATATTTCACCATCGAAATAATTTGGAAAAAATAAACCTCATTGTTTTAATTCTAGCTTATTTGTTTAAATGTTTGTATCTTAAAAAATATACTTTTAACATTTCACTTTTTGTGAACTCTTGTCATTTTATAACTTGAAAATCTAAGTAAAATTGCGTCTAAAGCGGTCAGTACGTAAATACATTATAATTCATCATGGAACGACCTTTCATGACTACGTCACATGGGAAATCACATACTATTGCGAAATGAAAAACATGATGTCATCACGTGATGGTGTTTAGCCTTTGAAACGACAAAACGATGTTTTCCCATACAAGTCATTGGTATCATTATAGAATGACAAAGATCTACAAAGCCTTTATTGTAGAGACTTTTATGCGTTTTGGTGTATGCAATTGTATTATTTTAGAGATCCGTAGTCAACTAGAAACTCTTACATTTTGCGATACTCGTCTATACAAGGAGAACACTATTTGTATTTCAATTTTAAAATTCGTTAAGGATATACAGTTAACTGATTAATCACAAAGACAAAATAGTAAAGGACAATAACAATAAAAAAACAAGCATTAAAGTTCCACGTAAATCAGTGGATTTCTAAAGGATTCGGGAATCTAACAGAACTTCGACTTGAGTTTCTGTTAGATCCCTGAATCCTAGCTCTCATCAACGGCAAGAAGTTCAAAAAGTATAAAATAAGTATAATATAAGTCCGTGTTGGTCCGGGCTCCTTTGTAGAATAGACTATCTGCCTTCCTGTGCCAGGCAGCTCGTAAAAGGCGAGCATAGGCTTGCCGTCACTAACACCGTGACATCTGACTAGGTGGTAGAGTTTAGCAGCGACTCGCCCGGATTGGTACCACCGCTTTACCTATTGACGTCATGACGTCATTACGTCTTCCGGTTTGGAGGGTAAGGTAGACAGTAAACTTGTTTTTGCTCGAGGTCTGACATCCCGGCCTCAGGTTGGCAACGCACCATTACCACCTTTGGTGTCTCTAGGCGGCGTGAATTTCTTACCATCAGGAAATCCGTCTGCTTGTTTGCCTTCCAATATCATAAAAAAAAATCGCAACGTTGCTAGTAGTAAAGTAAGTGTCTATTTTTTGCTGTTTTACTCTGCCTAAATTATGGAATGAACAAAGCGTTATTGCGTCTCATCTTTTTTTCATTATTAAAGTTGAAGTTTATTATACCCAATCATTTCAAAGCAAGAGTTAACTTGTTAATGAAGCAATTTATGAACGAATGAACCACACAATGGAAATACTTTAACATGCAAATGTTTTAGTACAGTACAGTATAATACATACTTGATAGTGAGAGCCAACAGGACAATAATTAGCCCTACAAGAGCCATGGCAATCACGACGCCACCGATCATGTAATTCGCATCATTTGGGGCATCTGTAACAAAAGAAAACAAATTATTATTACGAATAATAAACTTATCTACGGCAAGATAACGGATAACGGATTTCCTGATGGTAAGAAATTCACGCCGCCTAGAGACACCAAAGATGGTAATGGTGCGTTGAAAACCTGAGGTCAAGATGTTAGGCCTCGAGCAAAAGAAAGTTTACCGGCTACCTTGCCCTCCGAACCGGAACACGTCATGACGTTATGGCGGTAGGAATAGGTAAGGCGGTGGTACCAATCCGGGTGAGTCGCTGCGAAACTCTACCACCTAGTAAACAATCACGAGTAGTCAATAAGTAAGTCTCCCCAAAAACAATGAGCGGAGTTTAAAGTTAGTGTGATGATTATGGTGACGACTACACTTTAGGTTGCAAACGACGTATTTTGAAGAATAACAACCGGATTCAAAACAATTGTAAATTTGGAAAAAACGTTTCAAAAAAAAAATTATAATGAATATACCGTGACGTACCCAAACGCTTAAAGTTAAAAAAAATCAGAAAATATAGAAGCTCAGTGCTGCTTTTGTAACAGAGGCTGTATGGATTATCTAAGGCTGTTCAGGATGCGAAGCTTTAGCGGGATTAACAAAAAAGAAGGGCGCAGTTTTTGTACCTACACATTGAGTAAAGCTCCAATAAAAAAACATTTAAAACCACCCAACAATTCCGGGATCAGTTACAAGTGTTGTAACAAATCCTGCTTAGTTTTGTATACAACATAAATAAATTAACCACCTGTTGGTGTTTATTATACCATTAATTTTGAATGCGAAAGTTTTTTTTTTCATTTCAATAGCTGGATGCCATAAATCCTGAACTGATCGCAATGAAATTTAGCACACACTTAATAAAAGAACCGAAGAAAGGCGTATTCTATTTGTCAACAGGTTTGTATTGTATTATTTAAAAAAATACGTGGTCATATCAGTCGTCGGCGGGAAGCATCTAGTATAGTATAAAATAAAAACTCCGAAGTAGATTACAGGGACTTATTTAGTTTATGTTACAAACCAATAGTATGGGAAAATACTACATTGATGCTATTACCGAGCACGCACGAATGATTATCCTTTTCGAATTAAGGTTAATTTAATTAATACTGGAACGGAAAAGCAAAGGATTTTATTAGGTAACATACTGAGTTTATTATATAACAAATTAATTAAGGAAACCATTTCAAAATGTTACTCAATGCTATTTTATTGGCAATTCTTAGGGGATATAGGCGTGAAGGTACTTTTAATTGATATTTATTTTTTTACAACCAATATAATATATTCCGAACTGCTATGAACTAAGTAATTAGTAACGTTGGTAGTACATACATACTTTTTAAATTTCTGTTAGCTAACTAAATATCCAAATTGCGGGTTAAATATAATGATTTAAAAAATATACAATAGCTATTGTCGTTTTCTCCTATTAACAAAGTTAAAAAAAAGTAAAAGTATCTTGACGCTCATATCCCCGAAGAGGTAGACAGAGGCACAACCAGGGCACCCACGACTAGCCGAAGACACTAAGTTATTCCTATAAGACTTCTATTAACAAAGTTTTATAGCGAATATACCACGTTTGACGTGTATTTCTAGTATTTTCTCTCTCTTTCTTTTCTCTTAAGATATAATATTTTAATCGAAGCTCAGTATAATTCTTAATACTAGCTTTACTTATGTAATATTACTAACCCAAGACATTGACATAACCCAGAACCGACTGGCGGAAAATGCATATTAATATTAAGTTCACTTTCGTCAATATTAATGTGAACGGCTTAATAGCCTGAAGGACTAGAGTAAACCACATCCCAAATAATGATAATCGTTGGAGTAATCAAATATCCAATTATTTAAAATTACCACATGCATTAAATATATTATCTAATAGTTAGTTTGTCATCCTTCAGAAAGTCAATATGTACTAGCAACTCCAAAAAAATACATCAATGAAGTAAAGAAAAACCTTGTGCTCTTGTTAGGTTAAAGTAGGTACTTGATCTCTGTTAGCCCAAGGTTTGACGGAGACGGACGGAGAGTTTGCATTTAGCATTAAGTTCGCCTTTTGTACTCACAATTTTTATTTGTGTACAATAAAGTTCAAATAAATAAATAAATAAAGTATAGACAGAGTTTAACTGGATGTTCATTAAAATATGAAGGGCGAATCTTATGACTGTAATACGAATTAAATAGATGTAAACGTGCTGGTGCCTATTCTGACTGTATATAACTAAACTCATTTTAGGTAATTGGTTTTTTTTTTCAAATAAAAAACAAAAGATTCACGTCATTTTATTTGCGCCAAATTAATAAACCTGTATAAAACTTTCACGCCTTTTATCAATATGCCTATTTCGTTCTGTGGTTTAATGCTTTTCACAAATTCGGATGTAAACTTTTTCGACGGCAGTAAATATAAAATGTCTGTTCCTTTCGCTAATCTTATACGAAGAAACAGTACTTATTCTAAATAAGCATTATTAAAGAAACAGAGTAAGAACAACAGACATTAATAACCATAAACTATTTAACGAAACTGCTTATGTAATATATTAAATTGCATTCATAAGTAGTAACAATATAGTAAAAACTTACAGCAACCCACTTTTTACAACGCTGTGGTTTTTACAATAGATATTTACCATTAATTTCATGGAAAACCTATTAGGTACAAACACTTCCAGCAGATGTAAATTTTCCTTAAAGTGATACCTACGCTACGCTGGTGTATATATTTAGACATATAAATATCTGTATTTCCGGATCTGGGTGTTTCTTTTAGTCTGGTATATATAAGTATTTCTATGTATTACAATAAATGACTAATACTTATAACACAAGCATGTACACTAGACAGGTTTGTCAGGACCGTGAGGTCTGGCATTCGATGCTCACTGCCTGCCCCGTAAGGGACTTGGAGTGAAGATATGTATGTATGTATGTATCATTTTTTTATTTAATTGTCTATCACCTATGTTTCTATTAATTGACGATACGAGTATAATAAAGAAAGTATATGTTATTTTTGTATCCAGTTGTGTATCTTGCGTTTTTTAAATTATTTACATAAGTATTATATTTACCCGCCATATGGGAAAGCTACTCGTTATAGAATATAGGCGGTAAAATGTGTCTGGGCAATTCCTCAAAAATCAGCACCACCTTAACTTACGTACTTTCAAAATTAGCCTAATCATCAAATTTATATACGAAACTATTACAGGATACGTCTTACTTATAAATCTTCAAAAAACCCCATGACGAGTAAACTGGGCTATAGTCAAGATATAAGCTAAAATTTCCCACCACAACGTACCTACCCAAACAGGAAAACTCTGTCTTTGGAAATACTTAAACGTGACTATTCAATTAAAGACATATCAGTTCGCTAATGAGCGTTTTGTGGAATTTACTAACATTGAAATATTTTGAATGATTTACAAAGAAAACGAAAAATGGAATGGTTCATTTTTCAGTTAAAAGATTGTAACATTTTTTTCATTTTCGTCCTTTTATAGTTAAAAGATAATTTTCAACTTTTTTCCGAAAATGTTATCTAATTATTAATGAACAATATCTAATATTAAAATATGTAAACCTATCTTACTTCCCAAGGGCGCAATTAAAATGGGAAGAATTACACTTAGGAATTACCTACTATCCAAGACGTTAAACAATTTTTTTTTTAATATATTGTAAAAAGGAGCGAAATCAAATATCAAGAGATCCAAATTTCATTTCAACCAAAAAAAACTTAAAGCTAACAGGGCGTGTACCGTGACATACAAAGGCAGTAAAATTTGCATAATAACTGCTACGTACTCGTAGGTATTTCACGTTAACATTTTTGACAAATTTCAACTTTATTGAACATTTATAAAGTCGCTTTTGCGTTAACATATTGAATCATAGTAACAATATTACTTTTTTTTTATGACATTGGAAGGCAAACAAGCAGACGGATTTCCTGATAGTAAGAAATTCCCGCCGCCTAGAGACACCAAAGATGGTAATGGTGTGTTGCAAACCACAAGCCGGGATGTTAGGCCTCGAGCAAAAGTAAGTTTACCGGCTACCTTACCCTCCGAACCGGAGCACGTCATGACGTTATGGCGGCAGGAATAGGTAAGGCGTTGGTACCAATCCGGGTGAGTCGCTGCGAAACTCTACCACCTAGTCAGATGTCACGGTGTTAGTGACGGCAAGCCTATGCTCGCCTTTTACGAGCTGCCTGGCACAGGAAGGCAGCACCTTAAAAGCATCACGATAAAACTCCAAAAGTATATATGTATATATAGGTATAATGATTAAACTGCTGTTTAAAAAAATCAATAATTTTGAATATTGCAGAACTTTGTATTATATTCTAATGCTCTTACAAAATCTAAACCAGGTTAGTAGGTGAGAACTATAACGTTATATGGATTATATCAGCAAAGACACACAATTCATTCATACACCTACGTTTGTACGCCAAGAGAGTATGTTAAAAAAAGTGATCATCTTATATTGAGTTATTAATTATATACCTATTACCAAAAAACTACACACGCAGGTGATTTAAAACTTGTTGCCAATAACTACGTCATTCCTATTACCTAATTCTTTACCATAACATCACGGACGGCTTTTTTTAATAGAAACATAAATTCGAAGTTAATAATATTTATAAAAGATAATATGGTCTAAGTGTACATAAACATTTATTATGTTAGCTATTCTTAAGAAAATTTACACAAAGAAATCTTTACAACAAACACAATAGAGACAAAGAATTCTGGTGAATATTCTAACATTTTAGCAGGAACTACAAAGGTGGCCGATTAATGTTCACCCTCATTTATTTAATACACTAACTGCGCCCCGCGGTTTCACCCGCGTAAGTCCCAATCCCATGGGAACTCCGGGATAAAAAGTAGCCTATATGTTATTCTGGGTCTTCAGCTACCTACATACCAAATTTCATCGTAATCGGCTTTGTAGTTTTTGCGTGAAAGAGTTACAAACATCCATACATACAAACTTTCGCATTTATAATATTAATAATAGGATATAAAGGTTTTTTTAATGTTGGGTAAACTAAAATATTTTGCGCTATCTTTGCGATACTTAGCATACGCGGATAATCGACAGGTAAGATTTGGGTTCGAGTTTCGACTATTAAATATATTTTTCAACTATTACGCATTTTTTTCACCTACTTCATAATGTTAACAATCCGACTGTGTGTATTCTTTATAATATGTCTATTACGCGATTACTCGGTCAATAATTAATCTTGGTAGTTCTTATATGGAAAGGTAAAAGTTATACGTGGTTATACCTACTTAGTATAAATTAGAAGAGGTTCATGAACATTTTTGCAATCTATCTCAGAAACAAATCGGGAAGTGGCAATGAAATTGGTGTTTCACTGTGCCTTAATTATTTATGTTATATCACATTTTCTGTGTCTATCACATAATAAATTAATAGTGTTCGTCAATAGCTAAATTTGTAACGACGACTGTAAGACAAGCATATAATTTCCTTACTTTGGGGTAAATTTTTAAATTTCTCCAGATATTAATTTATTTATAGCTAAAAAGTAAGGCCCGTAACACATAACACCTGTGAAACCATACTAGCAGAACCGCAGTAATTTTGTCATGTCTTGTCCGTGTGTAAAAGAAGCGGAACACTAGCGAAATTGGCTGTTCTAACGCTAATTTAATTTCTACTAATTTTGAGATTCATCGTTGACAGTCGAGACGCTCTACGTTGGATGTGGTTGGTTGGAAGGAGCTGGAACTGGATAGCCCTGCCCGGAGTTGAACACTCCATCTAAGGCTGAATTTGCGCTTTATAAAGTTGCAAGCGATAGGCCTGGCTTGAAGTGTTGTATAAAATATATCAACGTGATACGTTAGTATTACCTGGTATTACCAAAGCATTACTTTCCAAGTCAAAGTATTATGATGACAAAATAGGCTAATAAAGCTCTAACATGGGCATGAGGATACTTTTTTCTTTTTTTACAAGATTTTACATTTAAACATATTGATATAATTTGATGAAAATGTGTCTTTAACAGTAATAATTTCAGAACTACATTCAAGTATACGAATATACGAAGACTTCACTTGTCGACGCCATCTTTTAACGCAAGGATTTAGCGTCATTGTGTGTCATACTGTCATCCGTTACTTGCATATGTGTGTAAGCACAATGGCGCTCTAATTTAAAGTAGACGATATGTACCAGAGTTTAATGATCCAAAGAGAAATTCCATGCTCGTACTAGAGCTGTTTGATCACAATGTGACGGGCGCATCGGCCTGTTATACGTCTGATTCTCTTTTGATCCAATTGTAATGTTAATTGAGTCCAAATCAGTGAGCGATTAAAACTTAGAAGCAGTCCTCAAACGTTATTTTTTATTTTCTTAAAATATCATTATTTTTGATATATTTGCTTTAGATATCGAAACAAAATTAACTGATTTAAATTTCTTGTTTAAGTAGTAAGTTTAACTGATTTAAATTTCTTGTTTAAGTAGGTATATTATTAATAACTAGCTGCGCCCCGCGGTTTCACCCGCGTAAGTCCCAATCCCGCGGGAACTCCGGGATAAAAAGTAGCCTATATGTTATTCTGGGTCTTCAGCTACCTACATACCAAATTTCATGGTAATCGGCTTTGTAGTTTTTGCGTGAAAGAGTAACAAACATCCATACATCCATACATCCATACATACAAACTTTCGCATTTATAATATTAATAGGATTAGAATACAATAACAATCACATTATATTGCGATATCACATTTGTTATTGGGTAGTAATTCTACCCAACTTGACATTTTAACGATGACAAGTATTTTGTTCTATGATGTTTCTGGTCACTGGTCGTATTTTTTTAATGGCTAATTTGTTGCTAACCGCGAGGTTTTTACAACATCACCGAGCTATGTCACTGGTCGTATACTAATTACAATTCCGTGGCTACTCTCTTTTCATTTAATTTAATTTCAGGTCTAACCGATAATGCTTCTGCCCTATACTGCCATGCTTTTTATGGGTAAGCCGTAAATTGATTTACTGTCTTCAGACTGGCGCCAGCAGTTTATTCGGCAGGGTCACGTGCAGGTGACGTTTACGATGATAATACGTCTACCGCATTCCAGTTAATTAATCTCATACCTATTACAAAAAAGTAATTTTTACCCATTAATGTAATTTCAAAGAAGTTTAATATTATTAAAAAACATCAAGCCTACAACATGTTCGTGTTCTCGTGGGTAAATCGCTAGATCAATTAGAATAATTAAGAAAAATACCCGCTTAAAAAATATGGTCGGTAATTCCAAAATTCTTTTAAAAGGCGTTTCATAACTTATTTATTCAACGACAGAAATTAGGGCTGTTACAACTTGACGTGTCTGTATGTATAGTTCTGTGCCTTCAAAATTCCTACACAAATAGACCGATTTTGATGCGGATTTTTGTTTAAAAGGTGATGTGATCGTGATGGTTGTTAACTTTGCTATGGATCGGTTTTATATATATATTTTTTTATTTTGTGATTGTTTATAGTATTTGAATATAAACATTTTCATAATTATTACTTGTAATTTATTATTATTTAAATAGTTCCGGTTCCGGACTTAGAACATCATCAGGTCTAAAACTTAAATAAGGAATTTTTAATTTGTAAAAATAAATTTATTTCATAGTGGGTTGACAAAAAAAAAAGCATTAACATAATAGCAATGGTTGGAATGGTAAAGTTTGCCCCCACTGAATTGGGAAATGAGTACCTGAGAAAATAATAAATTACATTTCAATTGTCTCCACTAATTACTAAATGACTAAATTACATCTATTGATCCATACATATATGCTATTATTTACCTAACAGTTAGTTAATTAAAAGAAGAAAATAATAAATGTCCATAGAAAACGTGTTCAAAATTATAATGTAATATTAAATTGGATATCTACGCCACATTAAAAATAAACAATTTATGACATAATTATTTAATTTAGAAATAAAATTGGTGTAAAAGAAAATTATCCAAAATTAATAAAAAAACAATGAGGGGAATGTCAACATAATAAAAGCAATAGCAGTCAGTAAAACCATCTAATAACCTAAGTATATAATATCCGTAAAAATGTCAATTTAATTAATATTACGTAGGTATATTACTTATAAGAATCACTAAAAATATTTAATAGGGTGAATGTGTTCGTGTTTCGTTTCATTTAATAATCGAAGGTTATTCTTTCTTTTATTGATTTCTAAGGCTTCTATTGCGATCAGTTCAGTAACGTAGGGCTAAGAAATTAAGTTTTGGGTTAAATGTATGACCTGCAACCCTCAGGTGCTTACAAAATCTAGATTACCCCTTACTGGAACGCTAAGTTCTAAGTGTTCTTTAATTCTTATAAAAAATAAACTTCCAATTTATTCAACATATTCAACCTTACATTCCTCACACCAAATTACTACACATTTTTGACGTTCTTGCTTTGTTACTGAAAAGAAGATCCAGATATGTAAAATACTAGTTGGCAGTATAGGATATCTTACACACAAAAGATATACAAAAATACCTTGTAAGGCAAACAAGCAGACAGGTTTTAAGATGGTAGGAAATATTCGTAGCCTAGTTATACACATTATTTATTTATCGCCTCTGTGGTCTAGCGGTTCAGTTGTTGGACTTGACTGCATGAGGTCCTGGGTTCGAATCTCGGGTCGGGCAACAAAAGAAAATTGGTTTTTTCCAATTTTCTAATTAAAAAAAAAAAGTTGCTCGGGATAGGATATGTGCCCGGTTGTGGCGATAGGCTTGCCACCTATCACATTGTGGGACTTAGTATCTTCGGCTAGTCGTGGGTACCTTGGTTGTGCCTCTGCCTACCTCTTCAGGGATATGGGCGTGAAGATACTTTTTTTTAATACACAAATTGTGATGCGGTTCTTTAACTGCCTGAGACTGAGTTGTTAAATCTCTTGTGTAAGTTTACAGACTATTTTAACTTCTACACATCCTCCAGAATCTGTTAAGCGTCATCACAAAATGATAATACCTGTTTTGGTTACGGTACTTTGTATGTTCCCTCAAACATTGAACTTGGTAAAAAATGCTCATCATTATTTGAATGATACCAGGACCAACATGAGGTTGTTAATACCAATAGCTAACTACCTATATAATGAGGTACCTGGATGACCGAGCTTTGCTCGGTATTTTTTTTTGTTTTTTTATAAATTGTGTTTTTTGGAAATTATATTTAAGTACGAAAATTTAAAAAGTCTAACCTCAAAGCAAACAATCATTGACTGCGTTACTTAACAACGGACTTCCTTACTTAACAACAACAATAAAATAAAATATGACATTTTCTAAAAATGATTCCTAGCTAGATCGATTTATCGCCCCCGAAACCCCCTATATACTAAATTTCATTAAAATCGTTGGAGCCGATTCCGAGATTCCAATTATATATATGTACAAGAATTGCTCGTTTAAAGGTATAAGATATAAGATTGACAGCAATGAGAAAAGCTACAGGGAATAACCAGTATTAATATGACAGTTTAGTATTGCATTGTATGTAAATTATATATTAGCAACTCACATTTATTCTACGAAATATAACGCAATATTACGATCATAATATGACACCTGTTCGATTTACTAATGTCTAGTATTTCAGTAAGGGTATAGTCATTGAAACAGCTTGTAGCGATATACACCTAGTTTTCCTTAAACAGCGATCGTTCGCTTAAACTTCAACCCACACCAACCTCAAACACTAGACTCGATTACTACTCATACTTATATTTTGAGAGCTTTCTTATTTCACCACTTATGCCCGGTTCCTATATTCAAAAACGAGTCGTTTTGATTACGGATGGTAGTATTTTGTACGCTTAGTAAGATTACTAACAACGGTTGCTCGTTTCCGACTAATGATTCTAAACATTTTTTGAAAATATTGGTAACGCTCCGTTACTTTTGAACAAACTACGAATGGTTTAGCTGACGGATTACGATTCGTTGATTATAGGAATCGGGCATTAGTTGTAAGTAGTACTGAATTTCTTTCTATGTAATTTATTCACGTTATAATTATGTTATAGGTAACTAACTAATAAGAGCTGTAGATTTCGTTGTATAAAAAACTAAGAAGCGATGTTCAAAAGATAATCGTCTCCAACAGACAATTTTGCTGATTTATCGATATCGATATCGATGAGCCCGGCTTCGTAGTCGGTATGCAAGTCATTCAGTTTCCTATAATGAGACTTAAGCTAGTTCTAAAATTTCGTCGAAATCCAGAATCAGAAGTATTTAAAGTCGAAAATACCAAATAATATTTAATAAATAATTAATAGCATTGCTGCTAATACGTATCGCTATTTCCCTCCTCTGCAGCTACTAATGAAACATCGGCCTTAGTGACGTATACGTTGTGAATCCTACAAAATCGCAAAAAATTAGGCTATGTACACATCACCCATGGCATTTGGCTTTCTTTGAGAAAGTACCTGTCATTCGTCATTTCATTTGTGGCTTGCAATTTTTTATTCACAAACTTTCTAAAATTAAGATGCGTGAATGAATGTGAACTAATATTATGCATGAATTGGGTTTGAGCAAAGGTAGCTTTTAATTGATAGGTTTAGTTTATTTTACTAGGTGGTAGAGTTTAGCAGCGACTCGCCCGGATTGGTACCACCGCCTTACCTATTACTGCCGCCATAACGTCATGACGTGTTCCGGTTCGGAGGGTAAGGTAGCCGGTAAACTTACTTTTGCTCGAGGCCTAACATCCCGACTTCAGGTTGGCAACGCACCATTACATCCTTTGGTGTCTCTAGGCGGCGTGAATTTCTTAACATCAGGAAATCCGTCTGCTTGTTTGCCTTCCAATATCATAAAAAAAATTTTATTAGCTGAGTGCTTTGCGCAGCCAATTTAAATTGAATAGCTTTTAATTTTGTGCCACAAGATTTTCTATATTTGTATGTTTACGTTATAAAATGACGTAATTGTTATATTTACGTAAGTTTTACGTTTTTTTAAATAGATCATATATATATCCATTTTTGGTTTCAATTATGAACAACAGGGTACACTTTCAGGATTTTTTTTCAAATATGCATTTGAAGTAATAATTATATACAATTAATTGCACCTAACAAACAACCCAAAGCTAATTGTTCAATATTCTACACTATTATTCATTTCATTTATAATGAGAAAAGATACGTTTGTAGTCGATTAATTTTAAAACTAATCAAAAACCAACTTTATCAAACTCTTTTTTAAAATAATTTCACTACCTAACCTTTAGAGTCAACAACTTTTTAGAAGCATACGTTACTGAGGACATAGATTTAACACAAGTGAAGTTACTCTACTCATATTGTGATAACATGAGTGTTTATAGATATAATTGTAAATATTGTCACATCGTGACTACGTCCCTGCTATGTGTAACATGCCTAACAATGGCGCCATGTAAGTATACGGTGTCAAGTTTGCAAGGAACGGTTTCAGTTTACCACGTGTAGGATTTTTCCACTGAAGGCTTCATAGATAAACCGCGGACTACGACATTTTATGTAAATAATTTGGGAATCTCAGCTTGATACTTATTGATTATTGCAAAACTAGAAAAAAAGAAATATCTTCCTTCGTGTCAAAATAAGCTACTTGCTGTTGAATGAGATTTTTTTGGGGGTTGCGAGGTAGGCACGCAATCTAACATTATCTTCTTATTCTACAATAAGAATAAGAAGATAATGTTAAATACATTTTTAAAGAATGTTAAAAAGTGACGCTACTGCGTCTCTACAACATGTATGAGATGTTTTAAAAGGTAATTATGAATCTCGATTAAATCAAGGTGTTTTTTACAAAGCGATGCAAGGGATGAAAGCTAGACTTATAATTTCTTGACACAATACAATCTTACGAAACGCTTTCTTTTTTTACAGTATTTGTCACTCGCTACGTGTTTATCCAATGTCGTTTAAAGCGATTTCGTTTCATTTAAATATATGTAATATATTTTTAAGCGAACGTAGTATTTAAAAATATAAATATAGCTACATTTGTCTCCAGTTACAAGAAATCGATAGAACCTGTATGTTTAGTTGTATCGAGGATGTGACGTCAGCGAATTATTTTTTATCGATTCGTACATAAATATTTATAAACACTTATTGTTAATCGAAGCATTTGACAGAATGTCTACCAAAACGGTGAAATATGACGCATTGATTATTTCATATGAAGTTGTTAGGTTTTTTGAGACGTATTTCCCAACGTCTGACTGCCTCACGTACACTATAGCTAAACTGGTAGCTCTTCAATGTACAGACGTGACAAAAGTGATATGATAGAGAAAAAAACAATAATTTATTCAATTTAATCTGTGAGAGAAGGATAGAGAACAAATTAAAAGTTAAAATGAGTAAAGATTTCACTTCCAATAATTGTGAACATTTCTGAATATTGGTATGAATATTAGTATTAAATATTCGACCAGTTGTTGCGCCCTTTGGTATATGTGTACCTTTAGCTCCGCTTGGATCTTAAATGGATCTTAATGATTTTGCTCCAATACAAGTGTAGTTAATTAAATCACTACGCTACAGACTACTGTAAGACGAAGGTATGACACGTACCAGTCATATGTTCAATGATTTGAACTCTGACGACATATTTAATCTGTGTATGACTAACAGTAATTTGTTATTATAAATTCTTTTCAGACATTTGTCAACAGTT
Source organism: Calephelis nemesis (assembly GCA_002245505.1). Taxonomy (NCBI): domain Eukaryota; kingdom Metazoa; phylum Arthropoda; class Insecta; order Lepidoptera; family Riodinidae; genus Calephelis; species Calephelis nemesis. The sequence goes on along the minus strand of NJDD01005045.1, from coordinate 157,465 downwards.
TTAAGATGATAGATGAAAGGACGTTAGTAAATGTGTCACCTGTAACATGTGACTAGACACTTTTCTACGTAATAAAATATGGTAGTACAATCCTACAATATGTAGCGGCTAAGCTATAAGTAACGATCTTCCGAGAAAATCCTACATCGTGCTGTGATAGTTTGACCGCCTCGTTGGTCGAGTGGCTAGCGTACTCGCCTAACTGCATCGACGAATCGCGAGGCTCGGGTTCGATTCCCGACAGGGGCAGGCATTTGTGTGATGAACATTTAGATGTCTGCATTTCCGGGTCTGGGTGTTTATTAAATGTATTCTGGTATTTATTTAAGTATTTCTATGTAATAGTATCGTTGTCTAACACCCATAACACAAGCATATAATTTGCTTACTTTGATGAGAGATATTTACTATTTATTTTATTATTATTTTTATAGTTTTTTGTCCCGGTAGCAAATATAAAACTTATCACAATTTTTATTTGGATTTGGATCCTTATATCTAAGGTAATCTCTTTTTCTAGAGAAGATTATTTTCTTTTCTAACCACTAGAGTCACGATATCACTTTCCGACAGCCATTATGATTTCAAATAATTTAATTTGATCAAATATATACGTGTGACAAACACGAATATTATTTCTGGGCCTGGGTGCTTATTAAATTTATTTTAGAATAAATGTAACTGAATAATCGCCTCTGTGGTCTAGCGGTCCGGGTGTTGGACTTGACTGCATGAGGTCCCGGGTTCGAATCCCGGGTCGGCCAACAAAAAGGAAATTAGATTTTTCCAATTTTCTTTGTAACTGAATTAATGTATCGTATATTTTTACATTATTTTTTATTTTTTTACATTATAAGTATTGGTACTACTGCTAGGTATAGTGAATTAATAAATATGTAACAAGCATACAATATCCTTTCTTTGAGATAAAACGCATTCCTGCAAGTTGCGACTCACCCAGAGATTAGTATTAATTTTTTAAGGAAGAAACAAACCGCAAAATTAGACCAACACGTATTGGTTACAAACAATGCCGATTAAATATAAGCTTTTAAAAATGTTAAAAGTCATATTAAACAAAGAAAATATTCCTTACAATCTCGTTGTCGGACCTAAGACGTGACAGTTGTGTGTGTTTGAGCAATAGCAAACAGCGAAATCCGTATTGAGGCACGTTTATTACCTCACAATAATATCAACCTTCAATACTTTGAAACTATTGCATTAGAATATTACGGACTTCTAAACAACTATCTAGTCTAGCTTCTAAAAAGATATGAGGCTTTATGTTCGATTATGATTATTGTCTTCGGCTAGTCGTGGGTGCCCTAGTTGTGCCTCTGCCTACCTCTTCGGGGATATGGGCGTGAAGATACTTATGATTATTTAAAAGAGCTATTTTCATTTAACAGAGCGTATTTCGAGGGGTTCTCATAGGCATCAAGTATGGATTTTATTTTTTATGTGATTCTTTTCAGACGATGAACACACATTAGCGAATAAGCACATGAATAGGTGGTAAACGTTTACCATGGCCTATAGACTCCATAGATGTCGTAGAGGCATCGTTGTCTTGTGGCCTAAGACTATTAGGTCAACTTTGCAAATCTACTGGCAACCCTACCCTGTGGACCGGAAAATGACACTATTTTTTTTTGAAATGGTACATCTAGGTATATTCTTACCTGGCAGAACGTCACACTATCACCAGTGACAATTTGACGATGGAATCAAATAAAATGTTTTCATTGCTGCGAATATGATGAATACATAAAATTCTACAATATTAAATTGTCTCTTTTTTTTATGTTATAGGAAGGCAAACAAGCAGACGGATTTCCTGATGGTAAGAAATTCACGCCGCCTAGAGACACCGACGGTGGTAATGGTGCGTTGCCAACTAGACGTCGGGATGTTAGACCTCGAGCAAAAGTATGTTTAGCGGCTACCTTACCCTCCGAACCGGAACACGTCATGACGTTATGGCGGCAGGAATAGGTAAGCTAATTTAACATTATAAAAAAATCTGTAATTATTATTCCTAATTTACAAATATTTTTAAACATAATGGTAATTGCCTTACAACAATAAAATCTTACGTAAACAATATCTAAATAATAGCTTATCATTTCAATATTATTAATATATAAAATATAGAAGTCAACATTTACCTAACAATAAAAATAACACCGAATTAAAAAGTAGTACTAAGTAACTAGTAAGTAGGGAGGTATTTAATACAATATTTCTGAATGAAAGCCTTTTCAAGTAATCGTAACTTAAGCCTACCCCTAAAACCGTTAAACGTTAATTCCCTCATTCCTTTTCATCAGTCTATTATAAATTTTAACGCTCATTGCGTGAATGTTTTTGGATATCAGTCAGTTGGAGATTTTTTAAAAAACAAAACAAAGACTTTATTAAAACTAGCTGAACCGACAGATGTTATTCTGCTCTTTAAAAAAAATTGGCTGAGTCACCCTTATCACTTTGGGGTAGATATAAGCCGGTTCTCAGACCTACTGAATATGCATATAAAATTTGGTGAAAATCGGTAAAGCTGTTTCTGAGGAGTACGCTTACCAAAATTTTGACACGAGAATTTTATACATAAGATAAACTAAATCGCCTATTATGGGAAAAGATCTGGGGTTTTTTAACAAGTTTAATTTGAATTTATCTATCCTTCCCTTCAGCTCAAAACATAACAAAGGCGAATACTGGAACTAGTAAAGGGTGGTACCCACCCGAGAGCGCCACCACCCACGAGAGATTGCACCAGTGCGACCATCGAATACCCTAAACTACTAAAACACAAGTACCGTCGGACTTGTCTGATCCCAACAAATGGCGAATGTATTCCGAAAACTAAAGAAATATTTTGTTTAAATTGTCAAAGTATAAATTAGAATTCGATAATATGTAGTTCATTATCGACAAAGTCTTTATATAACATCACGACCGCCCAATGTAGAGAGAGCGGATGTCGCGCTTGATTTTTATGTGGAAAAAATGACATTGGCAAAATATGTGTGTCGTGGCGTGTCAGACCACGTGCAATGGTCATGTGGCATGGAGCATGATAGAAGGGTATTGTTAGCATAACGCGGACGTGCTAATTAATATAATAGTTTTCACATTTTCCTGCACATACCACTTATTACACAATTTATATTTCCTGTACATTTCAAACAAATGCAGTTCATTTTGGTTGGGTACTTATTTTTTAACTGAATCCAAAAAAGGATCAGGTTTTCAATTGCAAAAAAAAACGTACAGCCGTTTAATTTTATTATGATCCGACTATAGTTTTTGCGTTATGTAAGTGTAATAAATATAGTCGTCTAACTATGGTTTTTGAGTTATACATGTGTATAAATTATTAATTTCGGCAACGGTTATTATGTATAAATTCAAACAAACTATTAGAATATTGATAAAATTTGTGTAAGACCATTTCGGAATCACTGGAAGAATTATCGAATGGGTCCTGGGTCCATCTCCAATGAAAAAAATGATTTTCACGCACATATCCCTGAAGGGGTAGACAGAGGCACAATCTGGGCACCCACGACTAGCCGAAGACACTAAGTCCTACAATGTGATAGGTGGTAAGCCTATCGCCAACCGGGATTGGATTTGTCCAAACCACCTGGGATTACGTTTTTTTTTATTAAAAACGTTATTTATATTAGAAAATTGAAAATAAACATTTTCTAATTTTTTTTTGTTACCCGACCCGGGGTTCGTACCCGAGACCAATAGAAGTCAAGTCCAAAGCCGGACCGCTAGACCACAGTGGCGACTACCCAATACCCAATGAAATAGTTGTATTCGGTTTTAGCAGTTTACTGCGCTTATATTTTTCGATATGCGTAGAACCAGGCGACTCTCTCACTGATAAGATACAACTGACAAGGTACATGTTGGTGGTAAGTCATTATCTTAGGCTATGACTAACTTACCTTAGCCTCTAGCAGGTTAGTAACTAATCAACGAAACTGTTTATTTTATTGTCGGCTATTTGTTACCAAGAATCAATAAATGGTAGGGTTATGCGAAGTCTTTCCCAGGTCAGTTTTTTTTCTATTCTGACATAACATCTTCTCGGTCGCTATAACAGTCTTACAGTTTGAAGGATGGGTTACCCGATTTGGTTAATAATGTAAGAGGATAAGGACATTAGCTTTAGGTCGGCATCACTTTGTTAGTTACTGGGTGACTTAATGGACGGCGTCTTTTCTTATCACCAGAAAATCTATCTGCCTAATGGAAATTGTACCCTCATACTTGAAAAAATAAATAAATAGTATGGAGCTTTGGATAAACTATACAAATTGATATAACCAAACAATCTGCAAAATATATATTTGTGTAATAGCAAAGAAAATAAATAAATATCCCTGGAAGAATAAAACAAATTGATATAGTCTACATACTTATAATAAATTTGTAGAAGAGTGAATTCTGTAAATGAATATAATGAAGATATTTAAAAAATGCTGGTGAATAAAAATAGGCCGCAGAACACATTTTTAGAGATTTCGTCTGATCTTCTGTCTGTCTGTCTATATCCCGGCCGCGATTCACACCGAATCTACTTGTAACGAAATTTGACAGTTGGGTTTTTTATGTTCGGAAACAGGGTTATACAATACTTATTATCACACTCACAAAAGGGCGTTTACATGAGAGCGGCGTTAAACTCATGTTTATTCCGAAATTCAAATCCGGTTAAATTTATTCTTGACTAGCTGACCCGGCAAACTTCGTACCGTCTTAGCGTAGCAATGATAGAAGAATAGTAGAAACTACTTTATTTTGTATAGCTGACCTATCTTACGTATGAGTACCTATTCAATTTGAACTGCAAAATTAAATGTATATTTTTCAATATTTCTGAGAGATTTTCTTAATATTTTTTTTCCGTAAAAACCTTCTCCTAATAATGACAAATACAACAAAATAAGAATTTGTGAAATCGGTCCAGCCATTCATGCGTGATGCTGTGACCAAGAAAATCGGGTTTCATTTTTATAGATATGTAGTGTGTGCTTTACAAATTGTACATTATTTCACAGTTAAGAAGTTGGTATTAAATAAACTATAAGTTTAGAAGTTACAGACATATCAACACTCAGTTTAAAGTGACCTACTACCATAAAACACTATAGCTAACACTATAAACCACAAAATAACTTGAAATCCGATATGTAGAGAAACATTTTAACGTACAGCTTTTCTTAATTACATTTACATTAAATCCCCTGCACGGTAGGCAGAGAATATCGAGTGCCAAATGAACCTTGTCCGGTCGGCTACTACATTAACATAAATGAAATGTTTGACGTATTAAATTGATATAAATAAAGTATTAATTAATCAACTGTTAAATGATAAGTTAAACATATTTTAGAAACTTAGACATGATGCCTTCATTGGTGTCCAGTCACCTTGGAGTTACTTTCACTTGACTGTTTTTATACACACAAATTTGACTATGTCATAACATACTCGTAACACAAAAAAAATGTCGCTTTCCATCGTTACCAATCCCTGTATTACTTTCCTAAGCTTTTAATTCCTCCCTACGCAATTGTTGAGGTTTTTTCAGTGTTAGATATTTTATGAGATTTATTCATACTTATATAAAAACTCGCATTGAATTGGGCCGTTTTATGCATGTATTGCAATGTTATCATTTATTTAAGCTCATAGAAGGTATCTGGTAACAAAAATGTGAAGATTTTAAAAATCGAATGCTCAAAACATAACAAAAAAGGTGCGATCATCGTTGTCTACAATTTTTGTATCATTTATTATTATTTATTATTATTATTTATTTATTATTATTTATTATTATTTAGTACCAACATTTTAATGTAAAAAAAAATGATTAATTCTGGCGACGGCATCAGCTGCAATGTTTGTTTCTTTATAACACAATCGAAGAGCACTTGAATGCATAAATCATCTCGTGATTTTATTAATATTAGTGTTAACAATACGAAATCAAATTATTAAATACCAATTCAAAGAAAATAAAATCGTAACTAGATAAATATTAGAATATAATTAAACAAATTAAGCGAATTAGATGGTATAGATGAGTTATAAACATCTTGCACATATTTTACATACGATTACAAACACATAGATAGCTGTTGTTGTAGTTTTCACGGTGTCTTACTATAAACTAAGACGTTTATCTAATACTTACTAATATATGTCAGTAAGTATGCTCTAATACATTTACGGACGTAACTTTCACTTTTATTGTGTTACGCGTACTTAAATGAAAGTTTGACCTCGTCTCGTGGAAAGCTAGTTACAATTACTGTTGCTAATTTTTGAAACGTGAACCGAACATAGTAAACAGTTTTTCAAACTAAGTGTTCTTTATAGAAAATGAATACCCATTTCCCTTGGTAAACGCATCACGCACGAACGGATTGTTATCTTATAAGTGACTTACAATTTATATCAATACTTATCAAAATACGTAAAATTTATACATTACTAGCTGCGCCCCGCGGTTTCACCCGCGTAAGTCCCAATCCCGCGGGAACTCCGGGATAAATAGTAGCATATATGTTATTTTGGGTCTTCAGCTACCTACATACCAAATTTCATCGTAATCGGCTTTGTAGTTTTTGCGTGAAAGAGTAACAAACATCCATACATACAAACTTTCGCATTTTTAATATTAATAGGATTTACCAACTTTCACTCTATCCTTCTTTTAAACAAACATGGATTAAAGTACTCCAAGGTTCTACCTCGAATTGTAGTCCTTATTGCAATATCATACGGACTACAATATCAACCTAATGTAACTCCTTCGTTAGTCGGTCTTTATGAATAAGACGGTATTAGTATAATACAGAATTAAATGTATTCTCAAGTGGAGAAATCATTTGTTGTCCTTCAAATTTGTCTTGCTTTACTTCCCTCGCCTCGACCGCCTCGTTGGTCGAGTGGCTAGCGTACTCGCCTAACTACATCGAACAACCGCGAGGCTCGGGTTCGATTCCCGACGGGGGCAGGCATTTGTGTGATGAACATTTAGATGTCTGCATTTCCGGGTATGGGTGTTTATTAAATTTATTCTGGTATCTATTTAAGTATTTCTATGTATTAGTATCGTTGACTAACACCCATAACACAAGCATAATATAATTTGCTTACTTTGGGGTCAGATTCAATTTGTGTGAGTTGTCCTGGGATATTTATTTATTTTATTTATTTGTCCGGAATTCTGTCGACCTCTTTTTGAGATGCCATTTCGTCACCAACAGATGATTGATTAACATCCATAACTAATTATTTTTGTCATGTAATTATATTGTATTTCCGTCGTGTTGCAAGAAGTTACGTAGAAGCTTTCATTTTTAAAGTCGATTGAAATTATTTCAGTTTCATAAGTTCTCTTCCATTTCACTCTTGGCAGAGTGGTCGTTGTTATCATGTAGTCTTGGCGTTTTGGCTGCTGACATGACCTTTCGGTCTCTCGTCATCTGGCATGGTTGTCCGTCATCTTAGTAAACTCGTCCATGGAAACGCCCACAGACGACTTGATCTGGTCAGACCAGTACACGGGCAAACTACTGCGCCCTTTAGGCTTTAATACTAGACGGTCAATGAATCCCCGCTTCTCCTGGAGAAATGGACAAAGAACTTCAGGATGTGAATCTGTATTCCAGGTGATAGTTGCTGTTTTAGGTGAAGTTCCTTGAGTTTAGAGATATTTGTGCGGAATTACGTCCATGATACTCTGAGTATCTGTTTTATATAAATGCTTCTTATATCTACTTGTTATTAACTTGTTTTAAGAGTATGACTAATATTGTTTTTAACTAAGCCGATCTCAGTTAAAATTCGCATCTTTACAAGTGGCTGCAATTACGATCCGTTGGTAGGTTTGTATTTGGATGTATATCTTAGAATTTAGGGCACAATTAAAACCGTCCATATGTAAGAGTTTCTAATTCAATAAAACTTAGCATTTATTAAAACATTATTCTTCCAAAGCTCATTTTTGTAGCGATCGGTAAACGACACCCATTGCTCGCTTTTGATGACTGAGTAAAGTTTACTGGATTATTCCAAACCAAACATAGATAGATGATGAGTACCTAGTGTACAGTAGATTGTCTCCATTGATACTTGCCGCTGTGGCCTCAGCGCTTACCAATATCTTGTCTCATGTAAGAGGGAAGGTTTCTTTTAAGTGAAAAGTCAACAAACAAGCACACGGTTCTCCTGAAGGTTAGAGAAACCTTTGCCTACAGACTCCATAAATATTACTGGTTTGTCGCTGTCCTTAGGCCGAGATGATAGGCCAATTTGAAAGTCTACCGGCCTCCCTACCCTCCAGACTAGAACATAACAGTCATTATGGAGACAGGAATAAGTAGAGGATATCTAACCGAGTAAGTTGCTGAACAGCACTCTACAACCAGTAATCTTGTAGGTAATTAGGAAATTAGGAATAGACAATCTATATTAAAACCTGTGCTCGCTTCTTACCAGCTGCCTGACAGAGAGGCAGATGGTCTATTCTACTCGTCAGACCCGGAACATAACGGATATGCGTTTTAATTGTACGAATAATTAAGAATCGGCTTATTAAAGAGTGATATGTGCTAACAATCGGTAATTAGCTATCCCAAGACAAAAAAACACAAATTGTTACCAAGTTAATATTCTCACAATAACTACAATATTGCTTCATCTATACTATAGCGGTAATTTGTAAGAGGGCTAAATAATCGACCAGAATAAAGAAAAAATCTCAGTCGACTGCGTCTGTTAGGCTTTTTTTTACCGTAAGTACATCGCCTCTGTGGTCTAGCAATTCAGTTGTTGGACTTGACTGCATGAGGTCCTGTATTCGAATCCCGGGTCGGGCAACAAAAGAAAATTGGGGTTTTTCAATTTTCTAATAAAAAAAATGTTGCTCGGGATAGGATATGTGCCCGGTTGGCGATAGGCTTGCCACCTATCACATTGTGGGCCTTAGTATCTTCGGCTAGTCGTGGGTACCCTGGTTGTGCCTCTGCCTACCTCTTCGGGGATATAGGCGTGAAGATACTACGTACATAAATAAAAATAATAAATTTACTCACAATAAATTAGCACCCGGGTGTTTCCATACAAACATAGCCGTCACAAGAATGATACATATGTTTATCGTCTGGGCAATCTCTATAATACCAGATCAAGTAAACAACTCGCTCACGAGATCTAGGTCTGCTAAAACCATCGCAATAACCGCTTTATCAACCTACTCCATAAACTAATCTTAACACAACACCCATAATCTGGAACGAATAACTCGAATCGATATGTTACACGAACAGATATAATTTTGTGAAAACTTAATACAAGTTATATAGTATGGGGTTTGAATGCAAAGAACTACATAGAGAGTGTTGGTCCGGGCTCCTTTGCAGAATAAATCATCTGCCTTCCTGCCAGGCAGCTCGTAAAAGGCGAGCTTAGGCTTACCGTCACTAACATCGTAACATCTGACTAGGCGGTAGAGTTTCACAGCGGTAAGGTAGCCGGTAAACTTACTTTTGCTCGAGATCTAACATCCGAGCCTCAGGTTGGCAACGCACCGTTACCACCTTTGGTGTCTTTAGGCGGCGTGAATTTCTTACCATCAAGAAATGCGTTTGCTTGTTTGCCTTCCAATATCATAAAAAAAGGTTCCTTAATGGTTAGAAATACACCTATCTCATTATCAACCCAAGACAGGAGGATAGTAAGCCTTGCAAAAGTTAATTTCCCACTACTACGTAGAGTAGTTTCTGTGTCGAAACACGACAACGGCGAGCTACGAATTTACGGCGAAAGGAACAGCTCATCTCTCTACCACCTAGTCCCAGTCATGACGTCTGTAGGTTTATCTATCACTAACATATAAACTATGTTAGTGACAGATGTTCGCCTCTTAAGAGCTGCTTGTCAAAAAAACAATTGGCATAATATATTATGCTGCATAAGAGCTCGGAACAAACACAGAAATAAAATTACGACGGTGTAAACTCTAAATTCGTTAAAAAAGCGTTCTTTTGATCCCTTGTTGTGTTTATATATAAATAGGCAATTATAAAATGTGATAGTTTAGACAAAGGTAAACTTTTACCATCCGAAGAGCAGTGTGCTTATTGACTGTCTTCATACGTAAAAAGACAACATTTAGATATGCTTCATTCATATAAGAGTTTCTCAGAAAATTGCCTCTAAACGCCAGTACTAACCGCGACGAATCTTAACGTAAGAAACATGTGTCTCGAGAAGAATTTACTTTGTCCTAGTTCCCGTGCGAGAATTAAACATCCTCAAAAATTAGAGGGCAATAGTTCAAATTGTATACAATAGGTAAGGTATAACCGCATGAAAACTGCTAGATCTATAATCTGATTCTTACACATGTTAAAGGAAAGAGATTCAATTTACATGAAGGGCAGCTATTTGCAGATGTTTCAACTACTCCGAGTCAACACCCTGACTAACCACACAGACACTGCTCTGGTGTGAATGACTCAACCGCAATGTGCCACTTGCGGTACACTGGCAGACTATTTTCTAAACTTAGTCTAAATGGAAATATTCAGGAGTAGAGTTTCATTGTGAGTCACTATAATATTTGAAACAGCATAGTCGAGAAGCATCTTAACAAAGCATTAAGAAAAAAAAAACAATTTTTCAAACCATTACGTATAATTTTTATTCTTTCAGAAACTCATGTAATACGATTTTTTTAAACATTTAAAAACATCGTATTACATGAGTTTCTGAATTAATTATTACAGCGTTAGAAGAATTTTAAGAATAAATTAATATTTCAAAAAATGTTGATACTAACGGTGGGGACAAAAACTAAGTTAGAAAAAGATATAATAGATAGATAGATAGAATAGAAAGATAGAAGAGGTTGTTATATAGCCCTGATGATACTTGTATAGCGAAACCGGTTGGCTAAATCATAAAAATAAAAAATAATAAAATATATTGTGGAAAGTACAAATGTTTCTAAATAAATTGCATTAGAAAAAGAACTCATATATTTCAACCCTTTGTAAGATTCTTCTATCCGAAATTAATCTTATATTTCTCTTAATTATATTCTTCAAAAATAATAAACAGAAGTATCCCGTGGCTATGCCTGCATGTTTAGATACCAACATAAAAATAAACCTACTTTCCTCTTTCCGCTGTCTCCAAATAAAAAATGTACTTTATTGTCGCTCCAACGTAACGTGAAACAAACTTACAAACAAACAATCTTTAATTTTAAATGACAAAATATTAAAACAAATACTTAAAATCCTTTTTGTTTGATAATAGCTTATTAAAAAACCAATTTCTTTGTTTTGTAAGCTACCAGATAATAAAATATATTAATCACTATTAAAATGTAAATAATTACGCAAAGTGACATTGTTCTTTTTGCAAAATATAAAATTTCTTTTACATTTTAATTACGATGGTTTCCATATTTTAATTCTCATATTTGCATTTGTTCGTCACATCTATTGTAGGGATTTTAGATAGTTGCTAACACTGGATTTAATCCAAATTTAAGGATAATTAGAAGATGGGAATAAAGTATCCTTGAAGTCACCTTCGTTGGAAGTAGTGTTTAAAACAATCTTTAAGGTCTTTCAATCTTAACATTTGACTAGTTCGAAATCGATCTTTGATCTGTTAGTAGCGAGAGAAACAGAACTTTATTAAATCCTTATTAAATCTCAAAATTCACGAGTTTCTTTTTGATGAATAGTAAATTATTTTAAACTTACTTGTAATAATACTTTATTTAATTCGATAATAAAAAAGTAGTGGCAAAAAGAAGTCTAAAAATGTAAAGAGCAAAAGGCACAGGTGACCATTTAATCGTTATATAACATAGCGACTACTTTGGAAAGCCTTCTTCCTTATTTCCATTAAGGAATTGCAACTTGTGTTGTGACGCCTTTGTTTTTCAGCGGTTTATAGCACGATTTAAAATTATAAGACATAAGACCAAAGAGTAAAGTAACTGTCCATAAAGGAACATAAGACTAGTATTATGTAGATACACATTCTTGACGTCATATCTGATTATTGTACCATAAATTTGTAAACGTAGATTCTGAGTCATAAAACTATAAATCAAACCAGAAACGTAAGATTGCTTAGTGATACGTAGTTAGGTATATTGATGTAGTCATTCTGTATAATATACCTATCCCTGAGATTAAGTTTTTGTGCCGTTTATACAAAAACTACGTTAACGTGATTGACATATCACTGGAATTATCATTTCGAGTAGATACCTAATAAATAGAACAAGATAGAGCTATCGTTACTAAATTTACTTATTTTGCTCGGGAACATAATCTATATACTAATACGTGAAGCAAAAACTTTGAAACCCTTTTTGCAAAAATTGCGCTGACGGAAGAGCATTAAATTTGGCACACTTATAGTTTATGTGTAGGAGAAGTGCAGAATGCTAATATTTTTCAATGATAATGCTTATAAAGTACATTAAACGCTACCCACACTACCATGCATTTGACACACACAAACATATATATTAATGATAACAATAAAAGTTCACAGATGGCGCACTAAAAAGTTTGGAAACAAAGTAGTTGGTCTTGACAATTAAAGAGATGGAGTTTTTATTAACAAGATATTAAAATTTATTATGGTCGAATTTCGACTAATGGGCTAGCACTAGTATCTGTTAATCCACGTACGTTGACGTGGCTTAACGTTTTGACTCGGTGATTGGAAAGCGTGAAAACTTCTTGCTCAGAGAACTGAGTCATAAAACCAAAGTTAAATCGAACAAGAAACGTAACACCACGTAACGATACACGTATATTAATGTTAGTCATTTTACATTTAACGTTCTGAAACCATTTGATGAATCACCATTTCAGTAAAATTTAGTCATTAGGAACACATTTATGAATTTACGGTAGGTAACAGTTACAACACGGACTGTAATGTTATAAAAAAATAATGTAATAAACTGTAATGTTATAAACTCAATGCAATCTGCGTATAGATAACAATGTTATTTTATCTGGTAGCTTTATTACATAGTAAGTAAAACATCTTTTAATATATAAAAATCTCGAGCCTCTGTGTTTATGACGACATCCTAAACGACTCGACCAATTTTCGCTTTTTCCTGTACTTTCAAACATTAGTAACAAATTGTCGTCTCTATGGTCTAGCGGTCCAGTTATTGGGCTTGACTGCACGAGGTCCCGGGTTCGATTTCCAGCTCGTGCAACAAAAAGAAAATTGGGTTAATCTAATTTTCTAATAAAAAAAACTTTTCTCGGGATTGAGTATATGCCAGGTTGACGATAAACTTGCCACCTATCACATTGTTGGACTAAGTGTCTTCGTCTAATCGTGGGTGCCCTGGTTGTGCCTCTGCCTACCTCTTCCTGTTCTTTGAGCGTAAAGTTACTTACTTACTTATTTACTTAATAAAATGCATATGTCGACTGTTTAGGTTATGGCAATGTTGGTTTTATACGAGTACGATTTGCTTCTATTAAACTCACGAATACGATATAATAATAGAAAAGACCACGAATCAAATTTCAATAAAATGATATAGAGAAAAGCTAAGAAATATCCCAATGTTTTTTTAATAGTTTAACACGAATAAATTCATGGTCCTTAATGGTACCCAACTTTCAACAGACATAAGTTTGAAAGATTTACAGTCAGCAGTCAGCATTTTTTGAGATAAAGTACAAATATATTTCAAAGTCTACAAATATATTGTTATTATTTAATTTAATTTATCTTTGAACGTGATTTTTCTTGTCAAATTGAAAATTATTAAGTGTTTTTAAAATAAATGTGACAAATATTTTAAAATCACTTAATTATTGTTAATTATTTAATAGGTAATTGCTACGCACATGGCCATTTAATTGTAAAACAATGAAAGGGAAACCAGCAAACTTCATGATGATAAGAAAAACGCAAAGAGAACTTGAAACACAAATAACTTGAAATTAAGATGCTAAGGCTTTAGGTTAAGTAAGTAAGCTGCCCTTTTAAACCAGAATAGGATATAGTTACACAATATTTAGTATGTTACGCAATATGAGGACTACGGTACAAGAAATATTGTGAAATCGTGAAACATCGCTTGTTATCTTTGAGAATCCTATTTATAATATCTATTACATCCACTTCATTATCTAAGATCGATCACGCTATCAATCTGTGGTGTATATTTAATATTGTGCTAAAAACCTATTTTCATTCGCCGCAGTGAAAATATCGGTGTCGAAATGTTAGGTAACTTTTACCTAACATTTCGACACCGATATTTTCTATATATATCTTTATATATTTCAACAGCAATACTCAAATGTTATGAGAAATAAGTGAAATATCTCATATCATTATAATATTGTTGTTATTCAATCGAAGTCTTATCTGTTCTTTTTGTTGATTTGGGAAATACTGGTAAACTTTATAAAAAACACTACAAATTATTAATAGCACGACCGTTTGCTAGATTGCCTTTTTATGACGTAGAATGGCAAAAATTTTTTTGGTGGCAAGATATCAAACAAAAGGCTCAATAGCCTGAGCCTTTTGTACTTATCATAATAAATTGACGATACAAATACGTCCTAATGTGTATTTTAGAAACTGTAAATTTCGCACTTATTTGCCTTCACATATTTAAAATAATCTATGTTGTTTCCATGTTACACTTCGTTTTAGTAAAATTTATAGAACTTGTCATTAAAAAGGTAAAAAAAATGTTACATTTTAATGTACTTACTCGGTGAGTTACTATAATATTGTAATTTTCAAGTGATGATTTATATTTTCAGGATATATATAGAAAAGGAGTGGTTTTAATTCACATAATTAATATTTGTAAAATAAAACACAAAATAAATAAGAAATAACAATAAATTTCTTGTTAGTCTAGCAGCCTGGAATAACTCCTTTATAGCTAGAGATATATTCAATGACAAATGGGATAGTTTACAGTGACGTTTTGAGAATAACAGATCAATAGATCAATTTTGAGATTCTAAATACAGACAGACACAAGACAAATTCGGTTACGCAGGAGTATAAATATCTTCGATTGAATGAAAATTGTGGTTTCAAAACGAAAAAGGAACGAGAAATAAAAGTAAAACTATATAATAATATCGTTAACTAACACCTATAATACAAACATATAATTTCCTTACTTTGGGGTTAGATTCAATTTGTGAAAAAAAAAAACTTGCAAATGAAGCGACTGGGTAAAATAGATTAACAAACGTTATATCAATTACAAAAAGAGCCTTCAATATCACTTAACGATCTTCAGAAGCAGTAAAAACGCAAGTCAAACTGCAAAATAAAGTTAGAAGCGCATTAAAACAGTAAAAAATATATGCCAATAAATTAATTGAAAACATGAAAATACGACACGATCATTGTTACTAACGACAAAATGGCGTGTGAACGTTGTTACATAAGGAATGTCATTTGACCAAAGGGTCAAGGCCTTTATCGATTCTCTAATCACCAATTTAGGGTGCGCTTCTTCTATTATTCAAACCTAAATTAAAACCAATAACTGCCACAAGGAACAAAACCAGAACTTCTGGTACTGTCACAAGAAGTTTTGGGATTTTTCTATGGTGAACTTGGTTTTAACAATAAAGACTTATTGTCTTTTCTCAGTTGAATAGCTGTTATGTCACTTTATAAAATCCATACTTCTGTAGGAAATTAGATACGGTTTCTTACAGTTACTAACCTACTGTTGATAAATAGTTGATCTTTCTGGCCAACAGAATCTTAACACAAGTAATCATGATCTCTCGTGAATCTTTCCTGTTATTGTCAGGGTCCAAAGAATAGAATAGACCATCTGCCTTTCAGCCAAGCAGCTCGTAAAAGGAGAGCACAGGTACAAATATAAGTCATTACCAACGAGACCACTCGTGGTAGAATGTTGTGCAGTAACTTGCCCGGGAAAGAATCGACTGCCTCTCCAATTCCTGCCGCCATAATGTCTTTGTCATGTACCGGTATGGAAGATAGGGCAGCCGATTAACTTGCACAATTATAGGCCTTCCATCCCGACTATCAAGGATATCGATGCATCTGTAACATCTATCGGCCATGGTTATATTTTACCATCAGAAGAGCTGTGTGCTTATTTGCCAACCTCTTATATGAAAAAATATAAGATTGTCAATAACTGAAGCTAATACGTCATAACTCCAAAAATTTAAATGTTAGCTTATTGCAATAATATGAAGTATTATATCTATAAATTATGTCAAAACAAGTACTAAGAGAAAAGGAAGGAAAATTATGGCACGTTTAATTAAATTAACTGGAATCGTTACAAATTATCTCATGCAAACATTTATTTTCCTAAACATCTATAATTTAAATTATTATATAATCTATAATTTAATCTATAACATATTACTAGTTTTGATAAAATACAACTTACGATAATTGCACTAATTAAAAACAAACACATACTCAGAGACACGTCAATATTTTGACAGTATTGCGTTGCATCTCTTTTTATTTTTTTATCCATTATGGTTTAGAGCTCAGGTTACAACATTTATCTAATAAAATAACACCCTTTCCAAACACCCTTTCCAAAGTAAATTAAATTATTATATTAATAGTAGCAATTTTTATACAATTCTCGATAAAGCAAAGATTCTGTTATTTACACACACGCATACATACATATACATACGCATATATATATACATAGCATCACGCCAAGTCCCTTTATTACAGAGAAGGCAGAGAGCATCAAGTGTCAAATCTCACGATTCTGACAAGGCTTCCTCCACATTCGTTACCTTTTCATTCAAACACGCCGGGTTTCACTCCGCCGTTTTAACACGTCATCCGTGCTTGCAAAAATATCACCACTCTTAGACTTTTCTTTTATTTGATACAGAAGTGTATCAAATAAAATCAAGAATCAGATTAAGTTTGCATTTAAAAATAGTATTCGCATAGCCTATTTTGTATCTTTGGATGCAGAATCATGTTACTGAGCCACACTGCTCTTCGGAGAGGTAGATGACATTATATCGCTAAACAAAATGTGTGTCCGGGCTCCTTTTGCAGAATAGACCATCTGCCTTTCTTGCCAGGCAGCTCGTAAAGGCGAGCACAGGCCTAACACCGTGACATCTGACTAGATGGTAGAGTTTCGCAGCGACTCGCCGGGATTGGTACCACCGCCTTATCTAATCCAGCCGCCATAACGTCATGACGTGTTCCGGTTCGGAGGGTAAGGAAGCCGGTAAACTTACTTTTGCTCGAGGCCTAACATCCTGAGCTCAGGTTGGCAACGCACCATTACCATCTTTGTTGTCTCTAGGCATCGTGAATTTCTTACCATCAGGAAATCCGTCTGCTTGTTTGCCATCCTCTAACATAAAAAAAAATGCTAGTGACCCATTTACTCTACGCTCGTCACTTACGAGCTGTCAGTCAATGAGGCAAATTGTTAATTCCACAAAGAGATCTCGGGCCAAAAGTGAGTAAATATATAGATATTGCCATCCAACAACAGAATGTTTGGATATAATTCATATTAAATATAACATTTTACTTAGGAGATAACCGTGCAGACAGTTTAATAAAAACAAGGAAAAAATAATCTCCGTTACAAACAGGAACAAGAAACTTCTGAAATTAACGGAAAATTATGGTAAACAGAGTTTAAAAAATTTGGTTTTCCGATACATTAATTAATTGCATAAACATAGTACGGATAATGAGCGAACTACGAGAATTTTGTGCGTCGAAAATTATGGCTTCCGATGAGTCCAGTTTACCGTTGAGTTCTGATCCATTTACCCAGTTGAAAGAATACTTTGGAATAAGATTTATGGTACAAGTAAGAGTTGGATAAAAGTTTAAGCTTATTTATTTGTCTGATCGCTTTTGGACAATTAACCAATGACCATTTGGGTTGGTGACCATTATTCATATTACTTTAAACAAAACAATTTTGTATTTACTGCAAGACTAGGCTTTTGTGGTCTAGCGGTACGGTGTCGGTTATGCGGTTGCGGGCTCGATCCCCGGGTCGGGCATTTGTAATGTGTTCTTGGAGCTCTCTTTTCTGTGTTTTGAAATCAATTAACTGGTAAAAAAAATATTTATACATTTACGCCCGCAATTTCATTTGCAATACATAAAATGATCCAACATTTTTTCTTTGAAAATGTTTTTTCTCTTACTTGATAAATTTAAGGTAATGTTGCCGTAAAATCTAAAAATAAATCACACCCGTCTGTCCTCTGTGGTCTAGGGGTCTTGACTTCATGGATTCGATTCCCGGATTGATCATAAAAAAATGTGTATTTTCAATTTTCTAACAAAAATAACATTTCATTGAATTGGATAAATGCCCGGCTGGCGATAGGCTTCCCACCTACCACACAGTGGGACTTGATGTCTTCGGCTAGTTGTGCCTCTGCCTGCCTCTTCAATGATATGGGCGAGAAGATACCTCTTTCAAGCCTAGACAAATTGAGATAACCACTAATTAACAAAATGAAACAAATTAAATTTAAAATGGCAGCTGTTTTACAGAATGAGCTTCATCAAACTTTAGAAGTGGGTCAAATGTAATTAGCAAATTTTTCACAACGGGATAGTTGAAACAAAACAAATGTACTTCATGTTTTTGTTCATAGAGACCCTTACTTGTAGTACGTAAGAGAAGTGCATCTTAACGATTTCATTTGACTACTGGGCATATTATTGTGATTGATCAGAGTATCTGGTACACGTTTTTCGCAAGCGCGTGTAAGTATACACGGCATGAATCATAAGTGCCCACTCGTAACTTATTTATTTACCTCGTTCAACATCTGGCGGAAAGGGGCTCCGACCTCGTGCCTGCAATATCGTTTTAATATCCGTTTCCTCTCGGTTTAATTTATTAACATGATACAAGTTATACTTGACTTGAATATCAATCACGTTTGCAACTATTGCAATACGATAAGTACTGCTAGCTTGATTTTGCAGCTAGCTTCATTTATACTCATTATATCTTCCTTAGGTTATTACCTCAAATTTCCACTTATTTTTATTTTTTTTTATTTTTATGATATTGGAAGGCAAACAAGCAGACAGATTTCCTGATGGTAAGAAATTCCAGTCGCCTAGGGACACCAGAGGTGGTAATGGTGCGTTGCCAACCTGAGGCCGGAATGTTAGGCTTTAAGCAAAAGTAAGTTTACCGGCTACCTTACCCTCCGAACCGGAACACGTCATTACGTTATGGCGGCAGGAATAGGTAAGGCGGTTGGTACCAATCCGGATGAGTCGCTGCAAAACTCTACCATCTAGTCAGAGGTCACGGTGTTAGTGACGGTAAGCCTATGTTCGCCTTTTACGAGCTGCCTGACAGGAAGGCAGATGGTCTATTCTGCAAAGGAGCCCGGACCAACACGGGGAAGGAGCCCGGACCAACACGGACACGGACACGGGTCAAGACTTATTTTAAACTTATAATAATAGGGACAAACAAAACTGATTTACCAGGTATATTGACTGCTACGAATTTGAAGTACCTATTAGACATGCGTAAATTAAAAAAAAACTGTGTGCGTGTACTAGCGTACACTCGTAAGAAGTGAAGAAGTGAAACTTCTTTATGACGTTATTTTTCAAAAAGTAATTTACTATATGCAACTTTACAGAAATTAGTTAGATAAAGTTTATTGCCAATCCCTATTCCGCTGGAGAAAGTATACTTCGAATCACGCTTGGTAGGGATAAGAAGAAAGATGACGCGTAACAGAAAAATGTGCCGCGTAACGAAAAAATGTTTCACTATTTTTTTTCTAACCCCGATAAAGAAGTTTCACTTCAAAAAATGAACTCATTGATTGGTACGATCCACACGTAAATTCTATAAGTTATGTACAAGGTATTTGTCACAAGAAAAACTTGTACAGTACAAGAATATTTTTATTGATTGTGCTTGAAGTAAATTTAATTGTCGATTTTGACAGTTTTTTTATATTTAGTCTATTTGTTAAGAAATGTATAATACGAGTACATACCTACCCTCATTAAATACGTATTGCATTATAGTAAACAGTTTTTTTCATTGATGATCTGGCATTTGAACAGCAATAAAATTATAAATGTATTGTCGGACAATTATCCATAGTTTATACTGCAAAAAATACTGATGCTTCGCGTTTATTGGATAATTCATATTGTTTAAAATATATGATTATCTCTGAAACTTTGTATGAGGAACAGCTTCATGCTCATAAAATAATTTCCCCTATTTTTGTTTACATATAGTTTTTTTATAAAAGAGACAAATCTAAACCATCCGATATATTTTCAAGTTATTGAAATATAAAAACTTCTCTGTTTTACAGAACCACCATTTTCGATGCATTACTAATATCGTTATCTTTAAATTATTACAATCTATGTATTATTAAACAGAGGCATTTTGGAAATTTATCTCATAAAGATAAAGGTAACTTGCACTATAATGATTTCCTGCATTCAAATTTCTCGATAGTACAGAACCAGCACGTCCGGTCGCATTACTTATCCATGCTTCCGTTACTGTCAAGGACCTGCTGCCATGTTGACACTAGCAGTAACAAGGCCGCAGCGGATGTAAAATCTAAGTGTTGTAAGAAATTGTAAAATGGTGTGTAATGTAAATGTTAAATGTGTGTAGGTATTACGGTAATAAAAAAAAGTATCTTCACGCCCATATCCCTGAAGAGGTAGGCAGAGGCTCAACCAGGACACCCACGACTAGCCGCAGACACTAAGTCCCACAATGTGATGCAAGCCTATCGTCAACCGGGCACATATCCAACCCCGAGTAACATTGAAAAAACCCAATTTTCTTTTTGTTGCCCTACCCGAGATTCGAACCCGTGACCTCATGCAGTCAAGTCCAACAACTGAACCGCTAGACCACAGTCGCGATATATTATGGTAATGTTGATTCTTTCTCCGTTATTACTCTGTATCTTTGTAATAACTAGCACGATAAATAAACATTTATCAGAGATGGAACGTAATCCTAAGTGAATTTTTAAAATTTGAAGTTCAATACTGAATTTTTAACCTTCTGCATAAAAGGTTAAGTCTTGTTACAACTCCCCTTTTTTTTATGTTATAGGAAGGCAAACAAGCAGGCGGATTTCCTGATGGTAAGAAATTCACGCCGCCTAGAGACACCAAAGATGTTAATGATGCATTGCCAACCTGAGGTCAGGATGTTAGGCCTCGAGCAAAAGTAAGTGTACCGGCTACCTTACCCTCCGGACCGGAATACGTCATGACGTTATGGCGGCAGGAATAGGTAAGGCGGTGGTACCAACCCGGGCGAGTCGCTCCGAAACTCTACCACCTAGTCAGATGTCACGGTGTTAGCGACGATAAGCCTATGCTCGCCTTTTACGAGCTGCCTGGCAAGAAAGGCAGATGGTCTATTCTGCAAAGGAGCTCGGACCAACACGGGCTAAACCCTATAGTTTAAAGTAGTAAGAATATTTTTCCCAATCGTTTAAACCGTATCCGACGGTACGCCGTGTAAACGGTCGCGTTAAGGAGGTCGTAGCGGATATAAAATCTAAGCCATGCGAGAAATTGCAATGATAACGGTTTGACGATTAGTCTTCCCGTTGGATTACTACGGACTTTAATTAACTGATAAGTTTTATGACTTTAATGAAACAAAAACATCATTGCTTACCATTTAATACTCTACGCAACTAAAACATTGATTACCTTATAAAATATAATTTACGCTTTATTTTCCTAGGTTAAATTTGATAACGGGCTAATTAAACTAGGGTTTACATATATTTGATATTTTCCATCGTCGGCGCTTGGTAGAACTTCCAAATATTCATATATTTAAATGAAGAAACGTTTGCACTCCTTTATATATGTCACTTATAATTTATTATTTTGTAAATAGCCTACCGGTTTCGCTTATACAGCATCATCAGGGCTAAAACTTAAACTACTCAAACAAACTAAAAAATTACCTACAAAAATGTTTCTTCATTTAAAGATATAAATAGGGTGATTCAAACATTTCTTAAAAGCCGAAACACAGAGTGAAATATTTAACTCGAAAACGGCAAGCGGCCTTAACACGATTGTCCTTTCGTGAAATCATACCCTGCTTTTAATTAAATAGTTTTTACGAAACTTATAGAAAGCATAGACCAAATCCACCCTGAATCCATCAAGTATAAAACTAACACAGTAAATATTAAATTATTTTTTATGAAATCTCCCAAAATCAATTTCCTATCTAAATTTATTTTTAAAATGAGCATCACGTTTTTTTATGCCGGAAGTCAAAATTATTTTTTTTGTTGTAACAATAGTTGACGCAAAGAACTAATATTCAAAAATGTTGGTCTTGTATCTTCACAAGACCAACATTTTTGAATATTTTAAAATGACCATCACGTTTTTTTATGCCGGAAGTCAAAATTATTTTTTTTGTTGTAACAATAGTTGACGCAAAGAACTAACATTCAAACATGTTGGTATTGAGTCGACAAATATATTTTATAAACAACAAAATGGAAGAGTTATGGTTGGATTGGTCTAAATTTAGGACTAAATACAAAAAAGACTAAGAAATGGTAACATACTCGTAATAATAGAAAATCCCTAAATTATTATATGTTACATCTTAGACGGCTGTAAATAGTGTGTGCTTGGCCTGAATCGCAAAAAAATAATAACAACTAAATGTTCTGGGGATACTTTATCTGAGATGTTCTGGAATTTTGACAGCTACCTCCTATGTAGACTTCAAATGTAGTTATTTAATTGTCTTTAATTAATGGTTGATTATTAAAGAATACGTCATGGCATTTCTACATAATTTGAACAATGTTAATTATATATTTTTTCAAAGAAAGATAACCTCAAATCTTATATTTTTTGTAATTTGGTACAAATATTATATGGTATGGTGGTATAAAATCTGTACAAATATTTTCAGCATAGGTAATAAAGTGTACATTTCAACGATTTTCAAAAATAAAAAATCTGATGGTATAAACAGATATTCTTTTAATAAATAAGAGTCCATGCTACTTAATTACTTAGTTATATTATGTGTAAAGGAATAGGTATGTCTTAGTTTTTTTATAATTTAGCGACTTTGCGTTAGGCCTGATAACCAAGGAAAATGGAGTTCATTGTTGTACTGTGTACAAAAAAGAATAATGTATCCCTGGATCAGAGGTCGGATTCCAAAGAGAGCAGTTCTTTAAGAACATTGTGCCATATTTATAAGGTTCCCTTCATTAAAATATTTTAACAAATATATTGTTTTATTAAAGTGAACTTGTAAAAACTAATAAGAAACAAGTTTACATTACAGTAATGTTTTTAGTAATAAGTTTTTTTTGCACTAAACTAAGCTGTTATTTTCTAACTTAACAGTACTATTACAGGCTCTCGAAAATACTACTAATGATAAATAACGACATTGATGATAAAAAATATGTATATCTGTAAGTGCAAGGAATCGAAATTACACCTTTTTGTAGTTTATGCTTTACCTGTTACGTATTAAAGTGTTATATATAAAGAATTATCAGTTACATTTATTTTTGTATTGTATTTTGCGAGAAATGTTTATCTTTAACGACCTTAGGTACTAAACAAGAGGACAAAAAACCAAAGCATAGACTGAACGATACGAGGTTCGCACAGCATCTAGTATTTGTACATAAATGAAAGTTTAGTGCGGTCAGAAGGTTGGTCAGACGAGGAAAACGTTGGAGATGTTTTGATAAAAATAAATTTGCGGTTACGGTTTTTCCGATAAACGCTTAGGTGATTTGTTTAACGCAAATACAGTGTAACTCTTAAAATGTTATTGTAAACAAAATACAAATTCGTTTAACTAACTTCCCATATAAATAAAGCTAATCTACTAGGGTAACATATACTCGTATTTCGATATCAACAAAAGCAAGCACATAGTCACAAGTTTTTCACATAAACTATCGCAAAAAATTATGTAACTTATAATAAAATTAATAGAATATTTTAAAACAAGTAGATTGGTTACAAAGTCCTAATTATGCTATACACTTGACAACGGAAGTCCTAAGTGTAACAAAAACTAGTAGTAGTAAAGTAAGTATTATGGAAGAAGTGTGTATATTCACAAAAAAATATTAAAACAGAATGTTAGGACACTGAGCCCTAAATATTTTTTTCACTGTATATTAATCTAAGAAACTGCTGCCTACACCAATGTTTTTTTTAAAACTACCCAAGGGTTTGACCTAAAACTTAAAACATGTACACGATTCTTCCAGCAAATTTAGTTAAAAAACCAGTGTGTCTCTTAAGGAAACCAAGGTTAAAATACTTACCATACTTAAAATTTCTGTCATCAATGTCAATAATGACTTGCACTTCAGTGCTAGTCATTATCGTATAATAAGAAAGCCGATGAACTTACATAAAATCAGAACATCCCATCCTTTTAATTTGCAATTTGTTTTATGATTATGGAAGGCAAACAAGCAGACGGATTTCCTGATGGTAAGAAATTCACGCCGCCTAGAGACACCAAAGGTGGTAATGGTGCGCTGCCAACCTGAGACCGGGATGTAAGGCCTCGAGCAAAAGTAAGTTTACCGGCAATTGCAATAATAATAATAATAATAATAATTGCAATTTGTGGGATGTGTGTATTTTAATTTAATTATGATTCCACAACTCATTTATATCTGCATTTCCGTTACATTGGGGATTTGGCATATACTTCCTTCTCTTCTGTGATTGCTTGCCAAGAATCTTGTCAAAAGGTTCTAAATTACTAATTAGACAAGTTGACAAACTTATTATATTCGAACAGACGATACAAACACACCGTCCATTCCGACATATGATATCTATATGACTACACTTTTGGTGGTCTATTTTGTACTTTGTACATGCTCTTATTCTGTTTAAAGTTCCTAAATTATAAATCTGCGTTGTGTAAAGGTGACCTTTTTTGTCCTAACAGTTCATTTTTATAAACAACTTTCAAAATTAACAATGAATACTCTGGCTATTGTTTTTAAATAATTATTAGTTAGACAAGTTGACAAACTTATTATATTCGAACAGACGATATAAACACACCGTCCATTCCGACATATGATATCTATATGACTACACTTTTGGTGGTCTACTTTGTACTTTGTATTTGTACATGCTCTTATTCTGTTTAAAGTTCCTAAATTATGAATCTGCGTAGTGTGAAGGTAGCCTTTTTTGTCCTAACAGTTCATTTTTATAAACAACTTCCAAAATTAACAATCAATACTCTGGCTATTGTTTTGAAAACCGTTTCTTTCACATGTTGCTTTTAAATCATTATCGCTTTAATAACACTTTGGTCGTGCGAGGCCACACACTCTTCCGCGTGATCATAATATATAGATCAGGCGGTCTATTTAAATATTTACTCCGTCATAATATATCATACTTCAGGAAGTATATCTACTTATAACTTCTGTTATGAAATCATACCTAAGGCCCATAGATCAAATATTTTCAAGGACATCGATTTCATCGTTGGTCAAGGTTTATTTATTTATTTATTTAACACTTTATTGCACACAAAAAAAAAAACAAAAATACACAAAATACACGAGAAGGTAAAAATGCACAAAAGGCGAGCTTATCTCTAATTAAAGAAATTTCTTCCAGCCAACCCAGAAAAAAAATGAAGCTGTGAAAATAAAATGGAAGGCATCGTGTACAAAAAAAACAATTAACTATAGCTATACTTAGAACAAATAATTAAAATATAACAAACAAGGTTAATCGTACTAGCCTAAGGGCCAATGTTAATAATGTTTCTCTAAAGATGGATTTCAAGCAATCTATCTAGATTGCTTGAAATCTATCTATGCTATCTAGCTGCCTATCCGACGGCCTATCCTATACCTAATTGCCATATTTATCCTGTCCACAAATATGTTATTGGCAAGCGATAACACAAAAATGGATCAAAATATCAACCTTGGACAGCAAGTTTTGGATTAGGATTGATTATTAATATTGGTCGTTAGTCAACAGGATAGCGATGATCCCGACAGGGCATTTTTTGTGATAAACTTAGGTGTTTATATCTGGGTCTGTGTGACTGTTGTTTTGGTATTTTAAAATGTACATCTGTGTATAGGTACTTACGTATTTTGAAATTGTGCAATTTTATAATTTGTTAATTTAAACATACTGTTTTGTTAATTTATTGAACTAATGACTTCAAATAGAATGAAATTTAGAGTTAAAATTGGAAGTCATATAAAAAACATTGCTTACTTTTGTCGACTTTAGGTTTGGAGTACGGTTGGTTATGCCGTTGCTAACCCAGCTTTATCACAATGGTTGTCTATAGGCAACTCACATCTCCTACCATCCTATTAATATTATAAATGCGAAAGTTTGTATGTTTGGATGTATGGATGTTTGTTACTCTTTCACGCAAAAACTACAAAGCCGATTACGATGAAATTTGGTATGTAGGTAGCTGAAGACCCAAAATAACATATAGGCTACTTTTTATCCCGGAGTTCCCGCGGGATTGGGACTTACGCGGGTGAAACCGCGGGGCGCAGCTAGTAAGAAAATATATGTGATAACTACTTTGTTGTTGACAAAATTAGGTTCCTATCGACTCAGTATATAGCATGCCAGTGTTGGGCTATTATCACAGTTCTAGCATTCATGTACTTTGTTACCAGTTTGAACTTCTTATGTTAGTACCTAACATTAATTATACTCAATACCGTCTTTATCATAAGGGCACACGGGGCCAGTGCCCAGGGCCCCCATACTCAAAGGGTCCCGAAGAATCAACCATTTCAATCACTTTTAACCTTAAAATATTTTGGTTGGGTGCATTACGTTTTTCTCGTTGCCCTTATTCAGGAGCGTTCAATTACGCAGCTTAAGAACGACTAAGTAATTTGTCAATAACTATGAGCATAGAAAGTGACATTCTTCCGAAAATTTAATTTGGGGATTTCAACAAAAGATTTTGCTCAACAGATATCCCGAAAAAAAATTACTCTCATAATCATAAAAAACAGCAGCATATTAATGTTATTAAAGACATACCGTAATAAAATAATATAACTAAATAATTTACCTAAATAATTCCAAAAGGGGCCAAAGTTTTTGTGTGACCAAGGGCCCCAGGATAATCTAAGACGGCCCTGATTATACTCGTAATTTTCTATTAGTTTACATAGACATTTGCCATCGTGGAAAGATTATTAAGTATCGATAATTACTTTGGTTTTGTTTAATCACGTCTGAGTTGATCATGAATGGTTAAACGTGGGGACAATTTGATCACATTCGTGTCAACTATTAGTTATATTATTGCAAGTAAACTGTAATAAAGTAGTTTGTCAGTGAGCTAGTTTATCTGTCACCTCTCACCTAGTCTACATATTAAAGTTAAAGAAATAGTCTAAACTTTTCGATGATTCAACGCCCATCAATATTTCATAGTCTATAGGATTTCTGGTTGATTGAAGCTCTATGTGTATCGGTACAGCCTATAAACAAGTATGCCAAGGTGATACTCAATAGGCGTGCATCGTGCGTCACTCATTTGTAAGATAGCATTATGAAATTGCAAAATGCATCTGTTATTACCATTTACATTTAGTGTATGATAATTTCCAAACTAGAATCACTATTTCAGGGCCATGGGATAGGAATAGTTTTAATCAAGCTTACGTCCACGGCATTATATGCACATTTTAATGCGTATTTTTCAAAACCTCTGAAACTGGCAAACATTTTTTTTAACTCTAGATGGCAGAGCAGTTTAGAAAACTAGTTTCAGTTTCTAGATGAAAGGGAAAATCCCAATCAGGCACATTTTAAAACAAATGTTTATAAAACAATAAATATTTTGTAAAAGAACATTATGTAAATTTGAGATAAGTTCGTGTTTCCAACGAAAATGTGCTTCCTCTTTTCGTCTCGTTTCCAATGGAATAAAAAGGTTATAATGTTTAGCTTATTGTGGATGTGGCGGGATAACTTTCAAGAGGAGCATAAACAAAATACCAAATCACTTCTTTCAAAATATGAGTTTAATTTTTATTATTGAGAGATAAACTGCTTCTTTTGGCAAAGTATTGGTTGAATAAAAGCTTCTTAACAACTATTGACATATATGCATCAAAGGAATTTTATGCCAGCTATGCCTAAGATACGATGTCAATGTTAACATTAAACGCACAGTGTTTAAATACATATTTCACTTTGAGGGCACCTAGATTATGGGCCTTAACCTAGGTATGATAAGATATTTTTTACGATAAAATAGACAAAATTTATTATTACCGTTAGCATATCTATTTCTTATCAGTATCTATATACCTTGAAAATGTTATCTTTATCAGAACATGATTTAAACATAAGATAAAGTATTATTTTAATTTATCGTCACATACTTTTGTGACAGATTTTTATGACTTGTTTGTCACTGTCATATAAATTAATCTGCTTAGTAGTTTCGTGTAGGTACATACAGTTTGGGATGTCACTTATGTATGTTACAGTTAACACCAGTTTTTAGGTAGAAAGAGTTTTCCTTGGATAAAACTCTATTTTACCTTGATTAAAACTAGAATTAACTAATCTTCAAAATTGAATGTCGGTTAAAACGCGTTTTTTTCTAAATCAAATCAAATCAGTTAAAACTGTTGAGACTAAAGATAAAATTTGTTGAAAGGACTAAAGAGACATAGAAACAATAGTCAAAATATTCTTAAAATGTTCCTTTAGAAATAGATCGTATTAATATGTAATTTAATAATAATTTTAATTTAAATTTTAAAAAAGTAAAGTTACTTAGAGCTAGTTTTAACTTTAGCTCTGAGTGACGATTATTTTTATCTAAAATTCAAATATTTCAGAGGTCCATCTATTGTTTACTAGGTAATTCTAGTTTTAACAAAGGCATTTATCAACATCTAGTTTTATCTAAAATAAACTACATCTAACGACAAACTGATGTCATCTTACACACATTTTAATTATTACAGATTAGACGTCACGTTGTTTATTCGCATTGTACTCCTAAACCACTTAACCGATTTTGATCAAATGTGCATACCATGTGCCACAGTTGAAATATAAGATAGCTTTATAACGAAGCTACGAGTAACAGCTCGTATAAGGATACAAACTAAAAACGTCAACCCACATTTACGCAGGTACAAATTTTGCTGATCTCTGAAGTCAATAATGTTTTGACAGTATCGGAATACCTCAATACCTCGTTTAAAATATGGAGACAATGGTGGTAATTCTGCTGTTCACAAACTAAACTTATTTTAGATGCATGCTATCTTCCTCAAATGAAACAAAAACAAAAGAGATGGAACGTTTCAGACACGTCAGATTAATCCGAACATGTCAAATCGCGATGTTTTTAATCGACGTTTTCCGAGTAATAGTTTAAACGTCTGTAGAAATGACGTGCACGGTCTAATTTGACAGCGCTAAAAGTGTTTTGTCTCTTTCTGTTTCTTTCGTTGGAAGAAGACGGCGATAACTTAAAATTAGTTTGATGAGTGCGCAACAAAATTACCACCAATGTGAGTGTAACGAGGACTTACACCCTACTTTTTACTTATCTTCTAATTAAACTCGTTTTAAATAGGACTACTGTTAATAACATCTAACAATGTCGTCGTAAGTATGCAACTTGTGTTTATTGGGAACGGTAACAGTAGGCTAATGTGCGATAGAAATGGGTTGAAAGCATCATAATAAGTGCAATGGGTAGGTTTAGATATCGTTGAATTTTTTTACTAGAATTGAAATGTAAATGGGCAGACATTTTCGTAGACTTCAAGAAATGTACTTTGCTTATGCTATGAACAGACAGGAATTCAATCTGGATAAAAGTTTTACAGAGCTTAGGCGATTTCCATTAGGGGCAAGCATCTCTAGTGATATTTCTATGTTTCGAACTCTTGTTGCTTATTAAAATTGTCAGGGTTCTGTGGACGAAGACAAAAAAATGAAACCCATATAGAATCGGCATGCTCATCCGTATGTAACACATATTTTTTTTACGAAATTACAAGAACTACATTGTTGAAACTTGGTAATTAGATGACATATTCTGTGAACTGCATTAAGATTTTCGTACAAACAATAACGACAATTTTTTTGGGTCCCTCATACTTAAAACTGTAAGTCATGTTATATGGTGGCAGGAATGGGTAAGGCATTAAATGAGAAAATATAAACTTTTTGACACGTAATAAGTGTTTGAAGTATGGTAAATGACAGTGTGTCCCATGACACGTAAGAAGAACCGTGTGAATTAAATATACAGTACTGGCTTAGGTTACAGTATAGCGGAAAATCACTAATCGAATTCGTTTTTATAGTATGACATAAAAAAGACAAAAAACTAGCAAACTGGATATCATATCCATGTAGTTAATATAATCATCAAGTAATATCATTGTACTGCAGTCACATGTTCTGAAACAGTTCGCCCAGAACAGTATCACCACCATTTGCCTACTTTACTACAACATTTTTGCTATTATAGTTGTTGCGTTTCCATTAAGATAACAAATAGTTGATATTCTTCATTTCACATGGGATTTGAGATCCCGGACTCAGCCTCTTTGTTGCCTATAGACAACTTTTTACTCTCAGTAAAGTCATGCTTTTTTGCCTTCCTGTTGTTCTTCTTACGTAATTGGATGTGTTAGGTCTCAAGCACATCAATTTGTGGTGACCTAAATTTGTAGTAATACAGCTTATTAGGTTTTTGTTGTAAACAGTAATTTATCTTACAACAATTAGAGTGTGCAAACAACAGATACCGATTCTATATAAAAATGTCTGCTGCGCAAAAAAGGTACAATATGAAAGACTTTTATCATTTTTTATAATTATCTGGAGGACGTGAATGTGCGCACATCTGTTATTAAAAACCGATTATGTAAAAATATGCAGTGTTATTACAAAGTGTCGCTATTATGGTGGCTTGAAAGACGGCAGTTAAATATATAACCTTTTTCAGACATTGTTTTGACTCTCTTTTATATCACTATATGATAAATATATAGAAGTTTAAATTCTATACATTAAAGATACTTAAAACGTAATAGGTGCAGGTGACTGCAAATGCGTTTTTGAACACATTGGTAACCTTTTTAGAATTGTTTTCTGTCTGTTTGTGTTAATCCTGACCGCTATTCACGCCGAATCTATTGGTCTAATCGTAACGAAGGTTAAAGGGATACTTTTTAACGCGCTTATTAAAGAGGTTCCCGTGAGAGAGGGGTAAAATCAAATTGTGAATTTATTTAACACGTATTTAGTCCAATTTCATTATCACTTATTTTGTTTCATGTTACATGCTTTATGAACTATTCCACACTTTTTTCCCAGTCTTAAGTTTTGTAGTTTAGAATTTATAAACTTATAAAATTTATTTAAACTTTATGAATTTATAAACTTAACGAAACATTTGTACTTATGAGTCATATTACATGTACATACATATCTTCATGCCAAGTCCCCCTGCAGGTTAGGAAGAGAGCATAGTGAGCCGAGTGACCGAAGTCCTTGGTCATCGCATGACCCATGTATGGATGAACCAGTTATGCTAATGCATATGCTATTTTTTTTGTTCTGAGGAAAAGGTTTATATAAAAAAATATGTATGGTTAGGACACGAAAATGTTTGTCGGTTCAGCTTGTTTCGTTAGTTATGAAAAATTAAATGTACGAGTAATAAATAAATAAAATAAAATAAAATAATTTTATTTCAGACATAGTCCATATCAGGGTTAGTAATGTACAAAATTTAAGAACAAATAAATAAAACAAAAAGAAAAATATTACTAATTAAAAATAAAAAAATAAAACGTACTAGCATTTAATTTAAGAATTTAATACAAATACAAGGCGGTAGAAATCAGATGTGCAACTACTCACCCTGACTTACCAACGCCTTACCTGTTCCTGCCATCATAGTATCATTAGGTACTCTCAATATAGTGCCTATAGGTGAAGGTTGGTCTCCCCTTACTTACTTATTTGCTATCCTATAACTTAAAAACTGGTACTAAATATTTACTATTTTTTTCCAGTGGACGCGGAAACGTGGTAGAATTTTGTCACAAAGGAGAAACTGGAAGTGTAAGCGTAACCGAGTAAATGGTTACAAAACATTACACAATTAGTAAAGAAATCATGATTACGTCTTTCCCGACTGCGTCAAGCAACATCACAAGTCCCTCGTCACACTTCTTGCATTATTTAAAGCTTGACGTCGTCCGATGTGACGTAAAGAAAAATATGACAAATAGCCAATAAGCCAACAGAACAGAGACAGCGTAAATTAAGAAACCTGTCACCTGGCGATCATTATTAAAATGATGTAAAAGCAAAAACATATTATGAATAAAACGTCACATAATAGCCACCAGAAAATGGTCGTCTCATATTGATATATTGTAAGCTTGACATCCTGAGTTTTGACGTAAACATAGCCCTTACCAAGAGTTTACGACTTCTCAAGTTTACTATACTCGTTGCCGTCTCTACAAATTACTTGTGTGAAAACTCTGAACAGCGCCTCTGTTGGTAACTAAGAGAAACTCATTTTTAGACCAAAAGTGTTATCAATTTCGATACGTAACTTACCAAACGTATTCTATGACATCTAAAGGCTCAGAGCAATCTGTTAAACGCAGACGTATACGTTAAGATGCTGGCAATGACAGGCTGAAACTCTAAATTTTTTTTTACAATGGCGTAAAAAACAATTTAATGACGTCAAATATATGATATTTTTACAGTACTATGATGATGATGATGATCGCCTCTGTGGTCTAGCGGTCCGGGTGTTGGACTTGACTGCATGAGGTCCCGGGTTCGAATCCCAGGTCGGCCAACAAAAAGAAAATTGGATTTTTCTAATTTTCTAATTACAAAATGTTTGTCGGGATTGGAAATGTGCCCGGTTGGCGATAGGCTTGCCACCTATCACATTGTGGGACTTAGTGTCTTCGGCTAGTCGTGGGTGCCTTGGTTGTGCCTCTGCCTACCTCTTCGGGGATATGGGCGTGAAGATACTTTTTTTTTATGATATGAACTACATACTGCTTTCAACTATCTCCGAATGTTACAGTTTGAAGTAATCCCGATATCGTACCGTTTAGATACTGTGTCAAAAAGAAGCCTATATTATGTTACGCTTCAGGCTTCAAACAAACACAAAAAAATTATAATAGCATCGCTCCGTTGTAACACGACAGAAAGACAATACATTAATAAAACTAAACCCAAACCGGCCAAAATGGTTTAAAATACTAAATTTAGTTTATCCTACTCTCCTTATCGGAACACGACAATGCGATATAATGTCATTATGGCGGCAGCACAAAAATATTGCCATCCAAGTCGCTGCACTCTGATCTTTTTTAACCTGCGTTGCCAGGCAGTGAAACATATGTATGGTCAATCCTACATAAACATATAACTATGGGTATACGGATAAGTGGATATAAAACTTATGGAAACATAATTAAAATGAAATTTCCTTATAGTACATAAATTTCATTTTAAACTAAAATGTATTAAACATTTATCAAGAATCGTTTATTTTAGATTGTTTCTAAACAGATCCTGACTTCCTTCTAAATCTCAACTGATCTTGATTGTTATGTAGTCAACATAGACGCATGTTCTTAAAATTTAACTTGGCTATCTTTCACGTTTATGTTTTTTTGTGTGAACACAAAATTTGTCCTTCAAGCCTGTGGTTGTCTGACAGATATCGCTCAGCAACGAGAAGAATAAAGTGTTCAGTAATTGTTAATGCGCAGTAAAGTGTATTCATTTGTTCGCGCATTTCGTCCAATTTTCAAACAATATGTCTTGAAAACTCACTTTATTAAAACATTTTCAGATGGATTTTTTAATGTGGTATTTCTTGCTATGTTTTCAAAACATTGACGAAATATGTGTAATTCCTTAAAAAGTATCTTCACGCCCATATCTCCGAAGAGGTAGGCAGAGGCACAACTAGGGCACACACGACTAGCCGAAGATACTAAGTCCCATAATGGGATAGGTGGCAAGCCTATCGCCAACCGGGCACGTTTCCAATCCCGACCAACATTTTTTATTATTAGAAAAATGGAAAAATCTAATTTTGTTTTTGTTAGCCGACCCGGGATTCGAACCCGAGACCTCATGCAGTCAAGTCCACACCCGGACCGCTCGACCACAGAGGCGACCTAGATAATTCCTTATGTTTTTTATTATTAGTTTATATGCCTTATTGTAATTCAAAATGTAGTTCAGCCTCAAATAATCAACTTGACATATTATGATAAGAGAAACAATAAAGCAATTAATGTTTTGATAAATGATAAGAGTAAATTTTAGAAGTGGTAACAATTGAATTTAAATTTAGAATGACAAGTATCTTAACCTATAAAGATAATCAAAACATTTCTTAAGTGTTATTTAAAACGCAAGCCTATTTCACTCTACTTGACCCATTCAGACTTTGCTTTCCCGTTTTTGATGTGATTGAGATTTTAGTTAAATTTTAAATACCTATTCTAAATCGTGTAAGTCACGAGTGAGATGAATGTTCACTGTTTCAAATAGTTAGACAGGAAATCATAAATCTCAATGTAAATGGATATAATCTTAAAACATGTAACTTTATCATTTCCATAACATTTGACTGCTTCATTATGACTAAAGAAATTTGAATATTCGTTTCATATTTAAACTGTTCTATACATTTTATTTATAAAAACATACGCAGTAAACTGAATTTATGAGGGTCGATGTGACTAATTTCAATTAAAATTCAAATTTATACAATTGGCCTGACCAAGTAGACACTTCGTATTTAGCTACTTAGACATACTTTAAAATGGCTGTTAAATTGTTTGTCCGTGGACAAAATGGTCTCAAACGTCTTTAATAAATGTTAGGTTTACATTTACAGAACACTACATTATTTATGTAGCGACACGTGGTTATTAAAATTGATTTCATACCGTATAATACTCCAAATCGTCAATCTTAAATTTAGTTACGCATGATGTGTACACGTGTATATTAATTTCAAACCACACATCGAATCGGAGCAAGTGCATACTTCTATCTAGGTGGAGGCCTTCACGCGTCCCATGAGTGACTTCACACGTGACCCTACTCCATAGCCGCCATGAATTTCACTCTAATGATAAATCTGATAAATCGGGGCAGGTAGCCACTTCTATTTAGGACGAGGTATCCGGGCATCCCATGAGTGACGTCACATGCGATCCTACTCCATATGTGGAATGGGGCCAGCCAACAGTTCATATTGCGGTGAATTTCACTCTAACGAAATATGCCATCTGATAAAACTATAATATACATTAAATCGAAGCATGTGCACAAAACTGTAATCTAGGTGGAGGTCTTCACATGTCCCATGTGTGACTTCACACGTGATTCCAATCCACAGAGTAATGGGGGCCATCAGACAGGTCACACCACTATGAACTTCACTTTGATAAGATAATCTAACCGCTACATTGATTTGACAAGGAAATTAAATAGGTAGTGTTATTGTATTTCATATTTTTAAAATCCATAACACGGTAACCTGTGTGCTTTTTCCTTTGATGTAGTTTAATCTAATATATAAAATTCTCGTGTCACGGTGTGCGTAATTGAACTCCTCTGAAACCGCTCGACCGATTATCTTGAAATTTTGTGAGCATATTGAACAGGTTTGAGGATCGGCCAACATCTATTTTTTATACCCCTAAGTGATAAGGGTTACCCACCCCAATTTTTTTGCTAAAATCACAATAAACGTATAGCAGAACAACGTCTGTTGGGTCAGCTAGTATTTATATAAGATTGCCTCTACTTTAAAGGTAATGACAAAACACTTGTTAAATTTTAAGTGAATACTTTAAATTGTGAAATTCTGATCAAATTTAGATCGGGGGGTATCCCCAGACGAGAGCACAAACAGGAAAACCTACAAAACATATAAACTGATAAACATTCAAATAACATTTATTTCAGTTAGTTTTTCGTATTCACACAGACTGAGTGTGACTACTCTTTAGTACTAATCATTTGTATGCTTTGTGATTTCATAACCGACTGACCCAGTGTAGATGTAGTGTATGTGTGTGTGCCCTTGTGTGTTAAACACATTTACACTTCGATGATTAATAGGTAGTACTCGGCGTGAGTTCCAAAAATTGATGCTCCCATTTTAAGCTACAGTGAGGTCTATGACATTATTATGACTAGATTCTATCTAATTGAAGCAAATGTTTAATATGCCTGTTGTTCCTATCAACTGAAGTTGAGGAGTCAAACTTGAGGAATCCTATCCTATTAATATTATAAATGCGAAAGTTTGTATGTATGGATGTATGGATGTTTGTTACTCTTTCACGCAAAAATTACAAAGCCGATTACGATGAAATTTAGTATGTAGGTAGCTGAAGACCCAGAATAACATATAGGCTACTTTTTATCCCGGAGTTTTAGCGGGATTGGGACTTACGCGGGTGAAACCGCGGGGCGCAGCTAGTTAATATTATAAATGCGAAAGTTTGTATGTATGGATGTATGGATGTTTGTTACTCTTTCACGCAAAAATTACAAAGCCGATTACGATGAAATTTGGTATGTAGGTAGCTGAAGACCCAGAATAACATATAGGCTACTTTTTATCCCGGAGTTCCCGCGGGATTGGAACTTACGCGGGTGAAACCGCGGGGCGCAGCTAGTTGAATTAATATCGAACTAAGAAACTTACTGAACTGAACCATTTTCATATCTAAAATATTAAGTATTTAATGCTGGGTGATCGCTTTAGCAATTTTATCAGAGTTCTGGCAGATTGGTTAACAAACTGTCTCCTTTTAGAAATTGTTACCATGACTATGATTATCTTCACTTCCATGACTCCAGAAAGGGAGGCAGAGCTAAGACCGGGCCTTCTACGGTTAGCCGAAGACAATTTTAATTTCGCATTGTGATTGCCGGCAATCGCGCTTTTATTAGTTCCAGGTCGACTTTTTATTTCATTAGAAAGTTCAAAAAAAATATTTAGATTCAAGTTGCGTGACCCGTAGAATCGAACCAAAGATCTCATGTAGTCAACGCCAGCCTCAGACGCCAACCAAAGAGGCGATAAACAAGCAGATAAAGGTTAGACTATATCATAAAATATAAAGTAGGTACCAGCTCGGAAACGGTACCTCCACCCCACCTTTAACATCTTCAGTTTTTACGGTGACGTGTATTTCTTACCTTCAAGAGATCTGACTACATATTTGACTTCCTAATATATACAATTAGCTGGACGATGTAAGATTATTTTAGAAATCGCAAAATACTCGTAGTATGATGTAATTGTACATAATATGTATATATTCAAACAAGGTTCTCCTAAGAAATCTGATTGACATCTGTAATACATGGAAGTATCACTGACGAGTTCGTACCAGCTGCTCACCTTGAGGATACTAGTTTAATAAGGAACTGCTTGCCCAAGTATGCCTTTGTTAAAATTTGGCCTGTTTCTGCACTACATTCGTTGGTAACAGCACTCCAATAAATATAATAAATATGAAAATTTGTAAATGTAACCAGATAATAATTGTATGTAAGTATGTTAGTGCCAAAACTGATAACGAAGAAAATATTTGGCATTAGGTTAGTCGAAGATGTAGAAAACACCATAAATTACTTTTTTGTATCGATCTCGGGCAGGTTTTTCAGAGGGCCCGGGCGGTAAATAACAATCTTGGACGGGCAGAATATCGTAAAAAGCTTTTTACGATAAGGTCGGCAACGCATCGGTGATACTCCTGGTGTTGCGGATGTCTGTGGGCAGCGGTCAGGTTCCCATCAGGTGACCCACTTGCTCGTTTGTCTTCTTTTGTATAAAAAAATACTTGAAAATGTTTGGATAAATAGACATACATTTGTTATTCATAACGACTGAATGTAGTAACTGATGCAATAAATATTTTTTTTACTCTGATCTCTGAACGTGCCTTTCGCGACAAAAGTAATGAAACTTATGCGACAGAAGCTGCAACCAACAATTACTTCGAACAGTTTAAAAGGCGCTTCATTATGACACGTGCAAAAGCATTAAACTAAACTATATCATATTTTACGACTTCAGTTAAAATCATGGTTAACATCGAAATGAGATGATTAGAATGCTTAGAAAAACGAATTGTCAATAAGTATTAATTACTATGTTTCTATACAAAACTGGATAGCAAAGTAGTAAAAGGATCATAAGCGCAACTTTATTTCTAGAGGCCAATGATGGCTAATGCAGGGGTTCTTAAACCTTTGACAGGCTAAAATCACTACTAGTACCACAATAATAATAATAATAATAATAAATCATCTTTATTTCACATAAACCTACAAGAGGCACTTGTGACGGGTCTATATAATAATAAATCTACCACCGGATCGGAACGCGGCCGCACACTGAGAAGATCCGGCAAGAAACTCAGCGGGCTTGTCTTTTTTTTTCTTACTTTAAAATGTATTTACAATAATTTATGTAATGATACAATATACTTTATAAGAGATTGGCATGAGGAGCAACTAATCCCAAGCAGTCTTATCTGTTAAATATTCAGCAATGTTATAATAACCTTTTTGATTTAATTTACATTTAACACATTTCTTAAATTTATTAAT
Source organism: Calephelis nemesis (assembly GCA_002245505.1). Lineage (NCBI taxonomy): Eukaryota > Metazoa > Arthropoda > Insecta > Lepidoptera > Riodinidae > Calephelis > Calephelis nemesis. The sequence continues at coordinate 118,600 of NJDD01005045.1, read as the reverse complement.
TGGAAGTTCTTTCATATAAGTGGGAAGTTTATTGTAGAACTGTATACATAGGCCCATGAAAGGGCCTATTAAAGATTAAAGTGCATAAAGGGCACAAAAGCCTTGGACTCCTGTTGAAGACAAAAACAAACAAACACAATAATAAGCATCACTTGATTTAATTAATAGTTACCGCTCCAGACTTTTTCGGATGCCCAATCATCACATTATGAACCTCTTAGTGGTCAAGTGGGGTCCACTTCGCAACCCTGAGATGTCGAAACATTCCTCTAATATCATAATAAAGTCGCATACATAGAGAGACAACAATTTAAACATATATATATTATTATATTATATATATGTTTATATTGATTTAAAATTATGTATGGGCAGAATTCTTGTTTTGTTTGCTGTCTACTTTATTTATATTATTTATGTTTATGCATTGTATCTATAATTATTCTATTCTTAATTTATATAATATGCTATGTAGTTATATATTACTGGATTTTTTTTTATATGTGTATTAAAATTCAAATTTATTTTTATTATTCTGTTTTGGTTATTCGTACCTACATACTTGATCTCTGTTAGCCCAAAGGTTGACTGGGAGAGAATGCATTTAGCATTAAGTTCGCCTTTTGTACTCACAATTTTTTATTTGTGTACAATAAAGTTTAAATAAATAAATATCCCAAAAATAATAACATTTGTAACATTATACGTATTTTCATATCAAAGCTAATTAGATACACGGAGATTGAATAAGTCAAAACGCTAAAAGAAAAAAAACATTTGTAGGAAATTTCTATAATGTTGGATGTTACGGCATGGCGAATTTACTACAAAATAATATGAGACATTTCAATTTATCAGAGATTAAAGATTTATCGATATGAATTTGCGATATTGCTATCAATTGTAGCAAAATATTTTTGTCAACTAAGGTAATTCCTGAAGATATGGAAAATTACCCGAAATAGACTTAAACAATAACACACGGTCAAGATACTAAGGGATTATTAAAAACCCCCCAAAACTTGGCCTGATAAAAATGTAGTAGTCATATACAATACCTTATTTAAGAATCTTATTTTTCGTTTCTTATGATTTTTTAGTAGTTAACATGACTTATTAACTAATGCAATAAGTGACAAATTTACGGACAGATAGAATACATGTTTAGAAAAGAATATCTTTAAAAGCTGTCATTTTCCCCCTTTGTACGAAAACGTAAAAAAAGCAGGAGTTTTGGCGCCATCGTGAATGAAGATGGTCGTATTTTTTCATAATTATTGAATTTCGTGTTTACATTGAGTAAAATTGGTTAATTTAGGTGGGAATTAGTCTAGTTTTGTTCAGAGAACGTGCACATGTGAAATAATCATGAAGAAATTAGTGTATCGCGAATTTCCTCGCTGCCGCCAAATCTCCCCAAAGTGAGCTTGTGTAAAACCACCACCGCTTTACTCAAGATCATGACCTGACTTTGTAAATAGTGACTAGTGAATGAAATAAAGACTTATTAATACCGAAGACATGGCAGATTGGCCTAAAAGTCGCCGTAGCCGGTCCCACAAAGAGACAAATTAACTACTAACTAAAAAAAAGCAATAAAATTGACAATACTTGTCACTAGTCGCGAAAAATTTAAATTTAATTTTTTTCTGGTGAAAATAAAATTTAATCTAGTCTTTTATAGTATTGAAAGACAAGTAAGCTTTTATTGAATGTAAAAATCCTTAAACAACTTTGTAGATGTACCTTTTGATTACTTAACACCTTTATTGTAGATTAAGACATCATAAAAGTCGAGCAATTTACGTAATTCCACGATTACCGTTGTATTTTTCCAACACACTACTACACCGTGATTGTTACTCTTATCATTACAATCATATGAAGCCACAGTATCATTTGTTGATTGGAAAAATACTACATCTTTCGTTTTTATATAAAGAAAAGTAAGATTTCTAAATATTTGTTTCTGATAGTAGGACAATAATCTCTGTTAAAGTATAAAGTATTTTAGATATTTGACATGTTTTGATAGCTATATAATATCCTATTAATATTATAAATGCGAAAGTTTGTATGTATGGATGTTTGTTACTCTTTCACGCAAAAACTACAAAGCCGATTACGATGAACCTTGGTATGTAGGTAGCTGAAGACCCAGAATAACATATTACTACTTTTTATCCCGGAGTTCCCGCGGGATTGGGACTTACGCGGGTGAAACCGCGGGGCGCAGATAGTTAAAAATAATTTAAACGAAACTTATTCCTTTATGAAAAGTCTTTTAATAAATCCGTCTAACAATAATTTGTGTCAAATTCGATGATCAATAAAACTAATTTAACTCATACTTTCCATCGTGTACACTTGAAAGAACTACGTCGTTAATTCAAAAACAATTATACTTTTCCACACATTTTATTGGGGTACAATCTAGTTAATAAACGCGGACTAATTTAGGTGTAACCTTAAGTTGATATTATTGTCTGTATCACAGTGCAATAAAGACTATAATACCAGGCTAAACCTTAGCGTAATTTACGCCGTGTTTATTAATAAGACAGTAAGTGCCGTTTAGTAATACCTTGACTTCAAAAATGTCATTGTTTGTACTAGACATGGACTTAGTTTGATGTAATATGCCATGGTACTACCCAAATGTTATAGTGATACATGTTTATATCAAATCTTATTACTGAACTAAATATTGCAATAATAACAGCTCCGACGATGCTGTAACAAGCGCAACCGCTAGATTAGGTATTAAATTACTATTTAATTTAAGTAGAACGGTAGAATACTTTTTATAGGTAGGATAGATAGATTCGTTCACAAAAAAGTGGATCATGAAGTGTCTGAAACCTAAATCGTGGATATCATTTCCAAGCATTGGTGTGTTCGCTGTTCACTCGACCGATGGCATGGTCAAACGTAAACTAAAATAAGACCAGTTCGATATTGTCTAGTTTTTCTGCATGTTCCTGCAAACAGAATGATCCTACACTGACATTTCAATTACTTGATAGTTTCCATTTAAAAAATATACATTCATAAAAATTAAAATGTGCATTTATAATACTACTTAACTAAGTTTTAATGTAAATGTGTTTCAATTTTTCTCAATTTTGAGATTGATCAAATGTTATGTATTTATTACACAGTAACTGTAATTTAGCCACAGCCATAGTAAATAAAAATAACAAGCGTACTAACGTAAAACGTAGAGAGAATTGAATGTTTGTAACATCTTACGCATAAAAAATATTTGCCACGTGTAAGTAATGTATAATAAAAAAATTAAACTATACCTATATTTTAATATAAAATACCGCTTTTTATTTGACTTATCATTACGCGAGAACTCGCCAAATTCATTATATGGATGACATATGTATTGAATTGTGTTTTTTTTTAAAATGAACGATACTCTTTGCCCACCCCGTAAAGGACTTGACGTGAAGAACATGTATGTATGTTCATGGTGGTCGAGTGCTGTGCAACAAATATCAATTGCCCAGATAAAGGTTCCATCGCCGTACCCATTCCTGTCGCCATAATAATCCAGTCGTGTTTCGGTTCGGAGCGTAGGCACCATAGGCATAACATCCCGGGGATTGGTCAGCGATGGACCAATGACTATGGTGTCTATAAGCTACTGTTATCGCTCTCGCTTACTTGTTTATTTATCTTTTAAATAAAAAAAGTAAAAAAACCTTCCTGCCTGCCTTGAAAGTTAAGATTGAAGTGGTTCGTGTTAAAGTCAAGATATGTGTATTGGCCGTTTCGCCACCATCACGTGGGCGATGGATAAAAAAATACTGATTAAATAAATAAATTAATATCTCTGGATATCTCACACAAATTGAATCTAACCCTAAAGTAAGCAAATTATATGCTTGTGTTATGGGTGTTAGTTAACTATTCTAATCCATAGACATACATAAATAGATACCAGAATAAATTTAATAAACACCCAGACCCGGAAATGCAGACATCAAAATGTTCACCACACAAATTACTGCCCCCGTCGGGAATCGAACCCGAGCCTCGCGGTTGGTCGACGTATTTAGGCATGTACGCTAGCCACTCGACCAACGAGGCGGTCAAATACTAATTGCTTTTCTATTACGCTATTAAACCATAGTTCTCATGACGACGAAATGGTCAACCCACAGATTTCGACTTAGATGTGAAGTTGTCAATTTAGAGCTCGTAGAGTTAGAGTGTTTAGAGTGAGAAGCTTGACTCAACTTGACATCTGATAATTTATTCACATTGCGAGCCAAATCGTCCCTCGCATGACTAACTGTCCTATCTCAGTTTAGACAATTTCCAGAAACCACACTTTTTCAGTGTGGTCCTTTTAAGTTGAGTTTCTAGTTATACTTTAGAGAAATGTCAATAAGTCGAGAATCAATGATCGTACAATTACGTGAGTTAGAGAAATTGTAGATAACTAATTCAAGAAGATATTTTTAGTCCTAAGTCCCAACTCAAATCGCTGAATTAATGAGTTAGGACAGTTAGTAATGTGAGGGACGAAATGGCATCGTCCTGGCAATATTTTATCTAAAAATGTTTTTAGTGGGATTCCAATTAAAATTAATTAAGACTGTGTATGGTCCAGACAATAGAAAAGTTTGGATTGAAGCAATAGGAATATCACGTTATTTTTTTATCAATCGAATTGAAGTTACTGTGAAGTTTATTTACAAATAATATAAGTAGGTAATCGAAAGGCGTCTTATTATCAGACCATCTACCTTCCTGTGCCAGGCAACTCGTAAAAGGCGAGCATAGGCTTGCCGTCATTAACACCGTGACATCTGACTAGGTGGTAGAGTTTCGCAGCGACTCACCCGGATTGGTACCACCGCCTTACCTATTCCTGCCGCCATAACGCCATGACGTGTTCCGGCTCGGAGGGTAAGGTAGCCGGTAAACTTACTTTTGCTCGAGGCCTAACATTCCGGCTTGTGGTTGGCAACGCACCATTACCACCTTTGGTGTCTCTAGGCGGCGGGAATTTCTTACCATCAGGAAATCCGTCTGCTTGTTTGCCTTCCAATGTCATAAAAAAAAAATCAGATAAGAAGACGAATACGCTCGTGGCATTTTTAAAAAGATAGCGACAATGACGCGGCATTTGCTACGACAGCACTGCGAAAACCGCTTAATGGCCTCGTGTTTCAAATACATACTGTTTCAAACTTGTACTATGGCAGTAGACAAGTTTTTGACGTAAGTAACGTTTAATTTACTCTATAAACGTTTGGTAGTTACAACTACAAATCATAATATTACCAATGGAACAAATCAGTTCACGAGACGTATCGGAGTTTTAGATTCATATCAACGAGTCACGTGTCGGTCCACGTGAATGAAACGTTCTCGGCGGTAGAAATCGCTTTCTTAATTAATCCAGCTTTGGTTAATCACATATTTAATTGTACCCAAAACAAGTAACAGATTTCATTCAACTTTTACCAACCAGTCCGTAACGTTGTAAAAAGTTCTGAGAAATCCAAGAAAGGAATCCTTACAGTTAAAGGTACATTAACGCCGCGGAAGTAAAAATAAACCTAATTTCATTACCGTTGGTCCGATTATTCAATGAAAGCCAGTTTGAATCAAGAAGACAATTTAACAGGCAAATGTATTTTTTTGGTTTAGATTTTATTCCCCGCCACAACGACCAACATTCATATTTTAGAGTATATATGTATAGAGTTACTATCTTCAAATTTGTCTGAGTTTCTTATTTATATCTGATTACACCATTTTTAATTAAGAAAATCAAAACACAATATTTATTATTAACTAAATAAACATCAGAAATCTTTATACATCTACCCTGTCGTTGGTACGAAGCACAAGCACATAAGCACATTTTTTTTCCAACAATACATTTGTATCTAATCCAACAAATATTTTCAACACATACTACAACAAATATTTTCCTTGTCAACTTATTTCTAAAAAAGGGCTTTCAATTTGACCCTATTTTTAAGTTTTTTTTTACTTTAACCGATCTATATAGATTTTTTTCGTTTAAAAGCTTTCCGGTTAATCCCATTTGAGTTTGACAAAGATCTGACGGGTTTTGAATTACATTAATTGTATTTTTGTTTAAGGAGACAACGCAATATTGAAGTAGCGGCACTTTTTGTTATTACATTTTTCAAGAAGTTAACCAATTAATACTTACATGGAAGCCGTCATTAAATTATACTTACATACACGTCATTAAGAAATAGTTTTAGATTACCAATGAACGCCATAAATATTAATTAGCATTTAACAATTATTTCTCTGAATTCTATCCTGTGAATCATCCGGGCTTCCAAAATTTCCATGACTTACCTGTAAAGAAAAAAAAACCAATTAAGAATTTTATTCGGTAGACATATTTAACTTTTTGTCTATCTAAATTCTAAAGCCGACATCCGTCCGAGACCGTTGCCTTATAAAAACTCAAGGGCATCAGACGGAGTCCGGAGACCCCAATTCGAGTTTTGACCCCACTGTACCGTGCGGTTGCCTCGTTTCGCAGAACTCATTCTGCGTTCCAACAAGCGTTTTGCAATGGAATATTTTTTTTACATTAACGGATTATAACAAGCAGATAGACGCCAACGTAAGGCCGATATTTCAAACTCGCTTTACCTTTACTGATTATCCTAAATGTAAACACGATGGTGACAAGTACTGATGTTATAGTGGGAGGTATTGATATTGGTGGTCTTAATTAGACTCTGTGGTTTAGCGGTCCGGCATCAGACTTGAGTTCTTGAGGTCTCAGTTGCGGACTTTTAACCTTTGAGATTTCGGTTTGATCCCCAGGCCAGGTAACAAAAAAAATTAGAAAATGTATATATTCAATTTTCTAATAAAAAAATGTTGTTCGAGATTGGATGTGTACCCGGTTGTCGATAGGGTTGCACCTATTATATTACATTGTGGGACTTAGTGTCTTCGGCTAGTTACACACAACTAAAACTGGTTGGGCATTGTTTTGCCTCTGCCTATCCTGCAGTGGTAAGAGCGTGAAGATAGTTTTTTTAATTATATCAATTATTGAAATATTTTAATTATAGTTTATGTTTTATGTCATTTTCTATTTACCACAAACTATTGTTGAGACGATCGTAGGCGCGCTAGGCAAATTTGAATGTTTACACTCTCCGATATCAAAAGTAAGAATCTTTTTGCAAGTTATAGGTCAGCGAACAAGCACACTGGTCTTCTAATGGATAGAGACAACCATGGCCTATAGACACCACAAATGTTACAGGTGTGTCGCTATCCTGCGGCCGGGGATTATTATTATTATTATTACAGGCCTATTGTGCAGGGCTACCGGTTACCATTTCTTCCGAACCAGAACGTAATCGAATCGCTATGACGGCAGGAATAAATAAGACGGTGGATACCTACCCGGGCAAGTCGCTACACAGCTCTCTAACACCAGTGGAATGCTGTGCTGAGCTGATAGATTACATGATGTTAAGAAATATACGTTGACTAGATCTGGAGAAGTTCAACGTACATATATAACAACATTAGAAGCCTAAGCGATTTCATCACGGAATCTAACCGGAATACAGGCTGTGACGTAAAGTAGCAGAACGTTTGACTTCTATAGGACATGGACCAATGTGGCCTGCAAACAAGCATAAAACTTATAGAGTACAAACGAGAAGAGTTAATGTTGGATTCGAACATAATACTGGCTGTTCATAAAAAAAGACTTGTAGATACTATAAAAATAACAGAATATCTCTCTAAACTATTGCAAAATCTTAAATTTTAAAAAGCTATATAAGATGTGCTTTACTCAAAAAAATCGATTTGACAGCTAAATGATATAGAATTCTTGTCAGTTTCAATGCAAAAGTGAAGTATATACTTCTTGTATATGAAGAAATTACTATATCGTGCTTTTCCTTATTGGTGCCAAATCTTACTAAATTAGCTTGAGTAAGAAGACTATCACTTTACCCAAGACCCTGATATGTCTTTCTTACACGACTAATGACTGATTTTGACTAATTTAAGCCCAACTATGTGAATTTGGTAGGTTGGTGCAAATCTAAACTTGACTGATGGCAAATGCAAACGCCAATGCCAGATAGGTATTAAAAATCTTGTTAAGCCTTTGGTTTTGGCTTTTAATGCCTACTTACTATTAACATCAAATGTGTCTACTAATACAAGGATTTCATATATAAGAAAGTTTGTATTGTCAAATTTATTTCACTTGTGTTTGTTATTTAAAAAACTTAGTAAAAGTATAACTTCATCCCCTGAAAAAAAAACTAATCTTTTATCTTTCTAAAAAAAACATAATCTCAAATAAATTAATATTGTCATCTTTGTAAAACATGCTTAGAAAAGAAAGTGTTCATGTTGTAGATTTGACTATAGAGAAAATAATTTATTGACTAAAGAATGTTGAGTATTACACATTTTTGTTGGCACTAGTGCAATTTTAACTTTGGAAAGTTGTCCATGTTCTTTGAACCAAGTGAAGCCATTCGCCAGACTCGATAACTCAAACTCAAAACTCAAAATCTATTTATTCACATGGATCTATACAAAGATTCTTGTGACGCGCGTATGTGATAAGCTTTAAAAAACTATGTATATCGATTATATACAAAATACAGTATATATCAATGCGCACTACAAAGGGTTCGATGACTCATATAAAATTCTAGACGAAATTATATCACGCCATTGTAATCAAAGTTTATTTCATGCATAGCAAATGGTCTGCAACAACACGGTTTAAGTCTTACTCTAAACGAATAGCCACAAATTTGAGTATGGATTCGAAAAAAATAAAGTCCACCTAAAACAAATGTAGGAAAGTTAACTAGGAACTTAAATGTACGCAAAACTATCTAGAATAGTTATAAGTTTATTATAAAGGTTATATCTGAACCACTAGATTCCCTTAGTTTGCCCATTAATAAAAAGTCTTTCTAATTTAGTGAAGTTTACAGTGCCTGAAAAATTAAAACTTAAAATTTTTTATTTGCTACTGAAGACACTTTGATGTGTTATAACTTATACATCCTATTATTATCCTATTAATATTATAAATGCGAAAGTTTGTATGTATGGATGTCTGGGTGTATGGATGTATGGATGTATGGATGTTTGTTACTCTTTCACGCAAAAACTACAAAGCCGATTACGATGAAATTTGGTATGTAGGTAGCTGAAGACCCAGAATAACATATAGGCTACTTTTTATCCCGGAGTTCCCGCGGGATTGGGACTTACGCGGGTGAAACCGCAGGGCGCAGCTAGTACACAATAAAATAAGTGCCCAAATGGACATAGACCTAATGTGGAAAATAAATTGCCAAAATGTTTGTTCTTGATGCTATGAAAACCAATGGAAACATTTAATGTCGGTAGTAACAATAGAACTGCAGTCAAAACGTGCTCATTATTTTACTGGAGCATAATATGGGTATGCAGTGTGCATTGCCAAATATTTTAATTAATCAGTATTGTACTTTATGATCGCTAGAATTCATAGTCGAATTTCAGCGTCCGTATTCGATGATCTCATCGTCCACTGGAGGCAAACTGCAGCATAATTATGAAATTAAACATAAGAATCCTTACTGAGTTTTAAAAACGTATCGTTACGACTATAATATTGTATACATTTTTGTATTATGTATTGTATAGTTGAGGGGTTATGTACAAAACACGTCATTTTAAAGGCTATTTCATGTACACTATACCCAGTGATCAGCACTAAAAAGATACTGAATAGCCACGCTGATCTAATTCCAAAGTCAACGAATGTATGTTAGATACAAAAAGTTTACTAACACCACATGAGTAGAAATGGACAGACACATATGTAAATTTAGTAACAGATATTTAAATCTTTGTAAATCACACGAGTGTCTGCCATTGTTAACAATCGAACTCGTAGCTCGTAAGTCGTATAAGGTGAATGGTGATCCCTCGGCAAACAAGGTGGTTGTGTTTCAATTGTACTTGGACCAGGGGGCTGATTATGTATCTCAGTTACCAACTCAAAATGGAAAAGTGTACATCAAACAGCTGTCAAATGACGTGTTTTATATTTGCTATCTCCAGTGACCAACAGAAATACAATAGAGATAGCAGACACAAATGACGTCATTTGACGTACACTTTTCCATTTTGAGTTGGCAACTGAGATACATAATCAGTACCCTGGTCATGTTTGAAAAATAAAAACTAACTGCTTTACTAAGCTTGCTTAATTTTTAAGCAGCAACTGCTTTGACGTCAGTGTTCGGCACTGTTTGTGTGGTTGGAGTGTTATTTACTTCGTAAACGGATCGTTTCGTTAATTGTCGCAATAAAAGACGTTGAACTTAACGCACATAACGAGATAAAAACGTGACATAATATAAATGTTGTTAAGACGTTTGCTCGCTGATTCTACTAGCCGTAAATTGTAATTACCGTTTAATAATTTCATTTCATTCTTATTAATTTCCACATATTCCATTTACACAAAATTAAAACATGATCATCATCAGCCGGAGAACGTCCACTGCTGGTCATAGGCATCCCCCAAAGAGCGCCACAAGTCACGGTCACCGGGTGGGAGGTCGTCCAATACTACCTTCTCTGTTGCGGGGCCGCCACTCGAAGACTTTTTTCCTCAGCGGTAGTCGGTTCTGCCAGTTCAGCTTGTTGACTCTCTGGACTATGTCGGTTACTTTCGTTCTCTTGCGGATAACCGAATTACGGATCATATCTCGCAGAGAAACACCGAGCATAGCTTTCTCCACAGCAGGCACACATTTAACGGCCAAGTCTCAGTTGCTTATGTCACGAACAAACGAATCAAAGAAGTTGACGTCGTGGAATTAGTACGTAGCTCTTTGCGTAAAGTAAAGTATTTTCAAGTATCCACGAAGAGGTAGGCAGAGGCACAACCAGGGTACCCACGACTAGCCGAAGATACTAAGTCCCACAATGTGATAGGTGGCAAGTCTATCGCCAACCGGGCACATATCCTATCCCGAGCAACATTTTTTTTATTAGAAATTTGGAAAAACCCAATTTTCTTTTGTTGCCCGACCCGGGATTCGAACCCATTACCTCACGCAGTCAAGTCCAACAACTGAACCGCTAGACCACAGAGGCGGTAGCTCTTTGCGCGTGCTCTAAAATCATACACAGAGACGTTAGTATTCTTTAAATCAGTCATTGAGTCGATGTTTTCAATACAAAATGTGATTTAATGATAGATTTAATTTCAATTGACGTCTCTGAATGCGGCCTCTATTTAACTGTCTAACATCACAATTTGTATAGTTTGAGATATTTGTATCCAATATAGTTTGAACCAAAGCCAAATGCATATTTTGCAAAACGTAATAATAACCGAGACGGTACGATCTTCCTGCGTAGTGTCGTTTCGTGAATTGAGTTTCTAGAATGTTCTTTGTCTCATAAATTTTCATTATGATAATAAAATAACAAAGATCAAGTAAATATTTTCGATTTATTTGATGTTTTGTTTATTTTAATTAGTGGCTGTGCTTGCGTCATTTTTTATACTTTACTACTCGACAACGTCATAACATATGTTTGCTATTTTTCATTGTCGACACTTGGTAAAACTTCCAAGTTTTCATATTCTTAATTGAAGAAAAACTTATACCATTTTACATCTAACTAATAATTTATATATTTTTTATTAAAAGATAAACCAGTTTAAGCCATAAAACGGATTAAAAAAACGGAACCGGTAGACTATGTCTATAATAACAAATTTCATGTGATTCGTCAAACAGTATTACCTAGTCATTCTGCATTTAAAAATGTGTCCTGGGAGAGTTGTCGAACCACGAAATGGCAGAAACCGATATAACGTACTACATACCTACTTACATATCAAACACATCCATATGTATGTAACTTTAGCAGGAATTTTGGTTATTTATTGAAATACCCCTCCACTCTGCTTTTCCAGAGAATGCATAGAAGTGTGCATGTGTTTAAAAAGGCTTCCATCTTCGGCGATTACGTTTGCTACAGTGCAATTACTTAGGTATAGCTACTATATTTTAGACAGGATATTATGGTAATAGGTTTGCCACCTATCACATTGGGGGACTTAGTGTCTTCGGCTAGCCGTGGGTGCCCTGGTTGTGCCTCTGCCTATTTCTTCGAGGATATGGGCGTGAAGATATTTCATACAAAATGTAGGTTGTGACAAATTTCAATGCCACTGACAATAAGCGATAATCATCACCTTTTTTTTATGATATTCGAAGGCAAACAAGCAGACGGATTTCCTGATGGTAAGAAATTCACGCCGCCTAGAGACACCAAAGGTGGTAATGGTGCGTTGCCAACCTGAGACTGGGATGTTAGACCTCGAGCAAAAGTAAGTATACCGGCTACCTTACCCTCCGAACCGGAACACGTCATGGCGTTATGGCGGCAGGAATAGGTAAGGCGGTGGTACCAATCCGGGCGAGTCGCTGCTAAACTCTACCACCTAGTCAGTTGTCACGGTGTTAGTGACGGTGAGCCTATGCTCGCCTTTTACGAGCTGCCTGGCAAGGAAGGCAGATGGTCTATTCTACAAAGGAGCCCGGACCAACACGGGGAACCACCTACCTTAACAACTCCAATTGCTCCTCAGGTTTCGGCTTGCCTTTACTTCTCAACTACCCGCGGTTTTAGTATTTTATAGTGTATATTCAAGGGATAACCCAGACGTATTACACCGCTTTACTACTTTAGAAATACATCATGATAACAGTAAAACGTTCAGTAAACTCTAGCACCAAAACATCATTAATCATCTAGAATGCATATCATATTTTATTTTTATTGCGTAATGCCTTCATTATAGAGCAGTAACATCTGTATACCAATTGACGTCATACTGATAGGGATGACCTCAAAGAAATGGGCCAACATTTCACTTTCGGGCGTATTACGTCAAACCTCAATCTGAAATTTAGACCACTCAGTAGCGATTGATATGATATCGTAAAGCTGGGGATCAAACGGTGTTTACACTGAAACACTAATACAGTACAATAGATGAGGTACATGGTAACAAGATTTATTATTCCTTTAGCCGTTGCCCGCAACTTTGTAGACATGTTTTTGTAATAGTCAACATCTGCGTGAAGAGGCATGGACTCAACGCACTCTCCAATGGCGTGGCCTCTTTGTCAGCTGCAGCAATATTGGTCAAACAAACAGAGGTCCTATACCAACCATCACGCTGTCCTCATGTCGGTGTATGAGACAACACGTAGGTACCCGTACATATAAATGTAAATAATTTTCTTCTTTAAAAAAAGCTTCTCTTTTTTATTAACTTGGTTGAAACTTGCAAGATCTGCATCAACAGAAGGCTGAGCGCTTTATTTCTAAAATAAGGTAGCTGCTTTCAAAGTATGTGATTTTCGGTTTTATTATATTATCATATCTAAAATCAATGTCGTCTGTGTCTTCATATTAAATAAAAAAACGTTTAAAAACTCTTCTGATACCTTTCTGTCCTTACCGTCTTACCGTCTCTTTTGATACCGCGTTGAGTTTACACGCTGGTATTCCCCAAGAGGTAGACAGAGATACAAACAAGGCGCCTTCCACTGACCAAAGTCACTAAGTCCCACATTGTGATATATAGCAAATCTATCACCAACCGGGCACATAACCAACCTCGGACAACGTCGTATTAATTAGAAAATTTTAAAAAATAACACATTTTTTTGCCTGATCCAGGGATCGAACCATAAAGTCAAATCCGCTAGACTACAAAGGCTAGACAGATATAATTTTTAGATTTTGCAGCAATATTTCCTAAAATTGATCAAGTAGGAGTAAAAACATTTTCAAAAAAATTTCATTTTATGTATCGCGGACGGAAATGTATAAATAATCATTTTCACCAGTTGAATGGTTTCAAAACACAGGAGAGCGCCAGAAACACATTAAATTTCGAGACTTTTGTATTCGGATTCTCGTTTGTTTTCATTTCTTTCTCTATGTAATAATGTCAAGCAAACAAATGATCTACAAAACTTTTGCAATAATTGTAAAAATCATTCTAATTCCGTCACTCCGTTCTGACACTTCAGTTTAGTATCGCACAGGGAACGTTCAGTGATAGTAGGTCACCTCATTCACCGCAGGGTTATTATTAAAGGTAACTGGACACGAAAAACGTGTTCTTGGATCATGATTCTTGGTTCTCAGAATGTTTAAATGAGGGATTAGGTTATTTGCATTGTCCTTTTATTCTGAGACGTCTGAGTGGTCTTTTTGAACTTATTTGCTGTTGCTAAGACATTTAAAATCGCTGTCTGTTCAGTTCTTTCCTGCTTATGACATACTTTCTCATTTATATAAAGCACAAAGAAGTCCGAAATCGAGTCATGTAATAATTTTTTTCAATACTGCCAAATGGCAATCAAATGATCTGCCAGTCCTATATCTACTTCAAGCTGTATTAACCCTTGTACATCCTAATGTAGAGATATTATCGTGTCATGGACGAAAAGCTAGCTTTTGAGCAAACGTCGGGACTTATCAAATGATCGATAACTTACGGTATTATCGAAAATTACTTCAGTCGAATAATCAAGAATAATCGTTTTGGTTTACTTATTTTATTATTGACGTTAAGGCCCCATACTCAGTTAGCCAGAAGAGCCAATCACCACGCTCCCCCATTCCATGATTACTATGAACAATGGCGCTCTAAAGTAAACGTCTTAAGCGACAAATCACTATTTTTGACACTATAAAAGTAATGTGAAAAAAGTATAAAAACTGAAACACTTATCTTTTAGGTATAGTACTTATCTATGTTTAGGTCAAATCCGGTGACGATATTTTCACAATTGAAGTAGACAGAAAGCAAAAGCTTTCAAAACAGGGTTAACTTTTTGATTTTTTTCTATCGAGCAAAGTGAAATGAATCGTGTTTTGGAAACGCTAGTCTAGTAAAACATATTCATGTTAATCTTGTGTATTTTTGTCAGCAAGATCCATGATTGCTTTGTATGAAAAAAACAGTAAACTGCTGACGTATTTTAGCGTATATGGCCCCTTAAGGATTATGTATGTATGTTATGCATATTTCGAATAATTGACTCGGAACATACAATCGGTTCCTCGTTCTAGGGTACCTAACAAAATTGACAAGGCACATGAGCGACACGCTTCAGTGCAAATTACACATTTTTTGATAAAAAACGAACTTATCAGGGTGGGCTATCCGAAGGAAAGTAGCCACGCTTCTCATAAACATCTTAAAAGAGTAACCTATGGTACCACTGTTAACTGAAAATCCCTGACTCAAAGCTCGGTGGAAAAATAGTGTTACCGATTTTTTTAACACGCACCGAACAACAAAGTTATATAAGCACCGAAAGGTTGTTTGTATTACGGTAATTCTTAACTCACATTTTACTTTATGTAATTCCTCAAATTATTACAAATCAAAGGAACAGAACAAAATGCTTTTAAAAGAATTTTTAATTTAAAAAAAAATATAAGAATTAAAATCAATTCACTTAACTTAAAAAATAAAACAATATTGTTTTACTAATCTATAATATAAAAATGAATTGCTAAATGTGTTGGTAAGCGTAACTCTCGAAAGACTCAACCGATTTGGCTAATTCTTTTTTTGTTGTATTAGTTATTGTCAGAAGAAGGTTCTTATGAAGAGAAAACCCGGGAAAGTTGCAGGGAAGATGGGAAAAACAATACTTTATTTTCCCCATACAAACTGAACGGGTGCAACAAAGTTCGCCGGAACAGCTAGTGTAATATAAGCCCCAAAGACACAATTTCACAGAACACTAAATATTTAAACGGAGTCAAATTTATAAATCGCTGGGCTTTGGATAGGTACATGAACTTTACAAATCGGTATATAAATAGAAACGTTTAACTAAATTGAGACTCATATGTTGACCCGTGACCCGTATTGGTCCGGGCTCCTTAGCAGAATAGACCATCTGCCTTCCTGCCAGGTAGCTAGTAAAAGACGAGCATAGGCTTACCGTCACTAAAACCGCGACATCTGACTAGGTGGTAGAGTTTTGCAGCGACTTGCCCGGATTGGTACCACCGCCTTACCTATTCCTGCCGCCTCAACGTCATGACGTATTCCGGTTTGAAGGGTAAGGTAAC
>NJDD01005045.1:79346-94878 GCA_002245505.1 Calephelis nemesis | reverse complement strand
GAAATGTTGTATTGTAATCGCCTCTTTGGTCTGGCGGTCCAGGTGTTGGACTTGGCTTTATGAGGTCCCGGGTTCGAATCCCGGGTCGGAAAAAGAAAACGCGATTTTTACAATTTTCAAATAAAAAAAACCGTTGCTCGGGATTGGATTTGTGCCCGGTTGTAGTTAGGCTTGCCACTTATCACATTGTGGAATTTAGTGTCATCGGCTAGTCGTGGGTGTCCTGGTTGTGCCTCTGCCTACCTCTTATACAAGATCCATTCATCCATATACATTATATTTGTAAATGCTATCTAAGTTTTTGATAAGGCATAATATGACTCTCATCACCACGAATGCCGCCTCCTGTTCGGTATTTCATTACATACTTTAAAAATATAAAATATTAAGACAACGACTTTTCTTATAAAGTTCCAAGTATTAAAGCTTCATGAACTTAAAAAATATGATTTTGGCACTCCGTTCTTAGGTATTTAAACAATAAGCAAAATTCTGAAAAACCCACGACAGTTAAAGTTTAATTAAAAAAGGTAAAACGATTTAAAAAACCCCAACTTAATTAAAGTAACTACATATTATAATAAACGTAATAAATGACAAGACTGGTTTGTGCTAACAAATATCTAATGAAGCGCCATCATTACCGTAACAATTGTTTAAAAATACGCACCTACCACATCCAAACCTCTATTTGAAAACTGCATCAAAATTAGACTTGTAGTTTTGGTGACATGCAAGATATACCTAATGTCGACACTGGTATACACCATGAAGCTTTTGACTACTACTGAATGTAACAGTCCTGGGAAAGAACTGAAGTCATTTTCAAATGTTGCTGACTCAATCTAGTGTGACCTATCTTTCTGAGAGTCCTGTGATGTAAATTAAAGTCAAAACAAGCGTAACCTCCAGTAATAGTTTTAGGTTCATGGTTTGTACAAACAAATATCCTCTCACTCAAAACACATATACCTACCGTCTCGTCGTAAAAAGAAATTCGTTTTGAATGAAGGCATTTTAGTTAAAAATATAAAATGAATTTTTTACAGAAAGAATATCACAAAAAACTTACAAAACTAAACTTCTGCACAGCAAGAATAGACGAGCTAAAATTATTGGTAATAAAATGTTTTATAAATGTCTCTGAAAATATGCTTTCTGTCGCGGATAAAAATAAAATCCGGTGTCATTAGACAGAGGAGAGTTTACCGTAATGTTACTTCCAATATTTTAATATGAAAATTTTTCATGACAAGCAACTTTAAAAGTACATACGTAGTTGTTACCTGTATCTTGGTTGCGACCTAAAGTTATTCTCACGGAAACCAGATATACGTTGTGATATACCAGAAAACGATTCTATAAAATATGATTTCGGATATTTACCTGTCTAAATATTAAACTTCATCCGCGTTATTAAAAATAAAATAACAGAGTTTTTCATTCATAAGACAAGTCTTAATGCTTTTATACATTTTAATTCACTTTATTGATTCGAATGCGTATTATGATTTCTTTTTTGTAAATATCATAAATAATTGTAGATTAGTTACAGATTTTATTAATATTAAGGTAAATGTTCTAAAGTACACCACAATCGAAAAGCAATAAATTCAGGCGGCCCATTATACTTGCAAATTTTGACTAGAAGGTTGAAAATTGAAATATATTTTTTTATATGAACATTAATAAAATGTCATAAGTACCACTTTTACTAAGCAGTCCACAATATATTATACTAGCTGCGCCCCGCGATTTCATCCGCGTAAGTCCCAATCCCGCGGGAACTCCGGGATAAAAAGTAGCCTATATGTTATTCTGGGTCTTCAGCTACCTACATACCAAATTTCATCGTAATCGGCTTTGTAGTTTTTGCGTGAAAGAGTAACAAACATCCATACGTCCATCCATCCATACATACAAACTTTCGCATTTATAATATTAATTGGATAACTAGCGGCCCGGTACGTGCTTCGCTACGTATATGACCGTATGAATGACATAACATAACAAAAGAATTCAATTCAATATTTGGGATTTTGGACTCCACCGAGATTACGGTGATTCTGCCAACGTCAAGGTACAACAAAAGAAAAAAAATAAACTGAAAAAAGTTTCAATATGACAGCGAGGATTGTACTGTCATCTGAAAAAAGTTTGAATTTGACTGAAAAATACCTATTAACACAATGATCCGCCATTTTTAGAACTAATTTGTTACAAAAAAAGTGATAGATAAAAAACCACAGGACCAATTTTATGCAAACTTCACATAAACCATCTACTAAACAGTTCAAACAAAGCCTGAATATTTAGTTTAGATAGGTAGAACGGGCTCTTCGTGAGATATAAAATTAGAAGGAAAAGTGGCATTGATTTTTTATTGATATAGAATAAGTCGAATAAGATGGTTCGTACCTACTTAAAATTTAATTTCACGGTCCTTAAAATATATTTATTTTGTACTATTGCGAAATTTCGTCTGCTTATTTGCTTTCTATGTTCATTAACGGTTATTTATTTTAGCTTAATTTTAGCTTGCGTGCAGTTACTTTTACTGTTAAAAGTAATAACACACCATGTCCAAATTTGAATAAAAATTTTCACCAAAACATGAACGATAAGTATGTTATTTAGGATCAGTATTTTTAAAGCTGTTGATAAAAGGATTTTTGTTGATTACTAAGTACCTTGACAGTCTGTTAATTGATGGATTCAGGGATTATTTTGGATAACAAAAATATTTTGCTTCAGTTTGATTAAAATCTAGAATACGAATTCGAATGAAATTTCGTTAATCTTTGATAAAATTAATTATCCTAATTAAAATTCCTTCTTTGTCTTTGTATCAACAAAGGAAGATAGTTATAAATCGATTTGCTATCCGAAAATAAACAATAATATTTAAAAATGACAATAGTAAATATGGCAGAATAAAATTAAGTTCCAAAAAATAGCTGGTCTAGTCTAAGCCTTGATAATTGTTATTTTTTTATGTCATTCATTAGATTAAATAGCATTAAGTATCATACAACAACAAAAGTCAGCATAATTCATAATTTATTCTCAGTAAATATTTATCATCTTAAGTGTTACAAAATTATCTTTGATTATATGCAAATGAATTAATATTAAAAAATTAAATATAAATACTTTTGTGCAAATTGCATGAATCGATCTAATCCCAAAGTAAACGTTAACCGTCTTCTATAAATACAGATTAAAACCTAATCAACCTGGCCTTAAAAGTTTTTACTCTACTGTGATACAGACTATACCTATTATCAATAAAGCTTAATTCGATCTTTGTTTAATAAGACAATAAAAACAAATTTCCAATATATAATAAAAAAAGTATCACGGTATGGGTATTATTTAACGATACTAATAGATATAAATACCGTAGTAAATTTACTACGCTTCAGACCAAAAATACAACCAAAGTTAACCACGCAAGTATTCTTTCGGGAATTAAACTAGGATTACGCAAATAAGTCAAGCGTGTACGTTAACCCTATCACAAACGAGCCGATCATGCTAGTTAAACTACTGGGTTGACGCAGTATACACACCTATATAAAACACAAAACGTAGGAGCTTCCTTGTTTATAATTGTAATGTATTTGTCTATCAAACATAATAGCTACATAATGGTACAGCGTATATATACGTAATAAGCGGCTTAAAATAGACGAGACACATTTAGTCCGAAGGCAATGTAAATAATACTTCACAGTGTTTACGGAAGCAACCCGAAAGAGAAACTGCAACTCTATAACCTAACCGCTTAAATATAAAATGTTGCTACAGTTGGTTGTGTAAAATATATAACCAGTTTATTTAATTGTTAAGATATATGCGTAATTAGTGGTTTCATATAGGCTGTGTTCTTTGAGCCTAAAAGCAGTGGTTTGCAGAAAAAGTACCTACTTGGTTTGCAGAAGCGACCCGAATGAAATTCTTTAAGCATTTGAATGAAAATAGTTAATACAGTTTACTGCGAAGAAAAACAGGAAATTTGTTTACCTAATTGTTATTTACAAGATAATGTCCACTACATAATACATATCCATGTCTTCCGATATAACCCGGCTAAAACACTGCAAGTGTGTAGTTAACTGTCTTATCAAATGAAAAATCAAATGTCTTGATATGTATTTCATTTTTAATTTTGCCACCTAACATACACATTTAATGTTAACGCTAATTCTTATCCAGTTTTTAACTATTTGTCAAAATAAAATGTTTGAGTTATTAGTCTAAGAAAATGACATCCACAAGAGTAGTAAAATGTGTACCTACATCAAATAAACCTCAGTTTAAATTTAATACGCAAAAAGAGAGTTCAAAACTAACGAGACAAATTTAGTCTATAAATAAACATAAACATAAAATTCACTGATCAGTGTGAGTACGTATGAAAAGAATGGGATAAATTGGCACATTTTAATATTTTTTGATGGAAACCCTTAACTGTATTTAACTGACTCCAAAAAGGAGGAGGTTCCCATTTCAACTGTATGTTTTTTGTGTTTGTTACGCAATTACTCGGCCAATAGCCAACTAATTTTTATGGTTCTTTTCAAAAGTATCGGTCATAAGTCCGTGGTGATACTATATTAGTTTTTGACCAGTAGTTTCTGATTTATACTAGTAGGTTGTTGATAAAACTTATGTGAAACCATTTCGAAAACATTCGCCCTCTTTCGAAAAAAGAGTTATCAAATCGGGACGTGGTAACTGTCACTGCGCTCAATTATGCCTTCTTTTATTATTTTTGAAAGTTGGAATATCTACATTTTTATACCAACAGTAAAATTTATAATGACAAATTAGAAAATTTTGTAAGTTTTAAAATTTTATGTAGTACTCTTATTTTTAACCTTCATTTGTTTTTTATTACTTTTTTTTTGAGTCTTGTGAAGATTTAGATTAAGACATTTTTATTTGTCCGCGTCATTATTTTTTAGAACAACTGTACCGACTGCGATCGTGTTATTGTTCAGAAATACAAATTCGTTAATCTTTCACGCAAGGTATATAGTAATACTGTTGTAAAATATTTATTGGCAGCTGCGTATTGTGTTCTTGGGTAATCGAGCTATTGGATGCTGAATACAGATTAATCTCTAAGCTATGTTAGCTGTTGCGTGCGGCGTCGCTTACTCGAAACATGAATAGAGTAATGGCAAGCACTCTCATTACAGTGTCAAGAAAACGTAAGGAAAGTAAAGTATGCCAATCCGGACTAATCCAACACTTTAAACTACTAGATTCGTTTTACTAGTTTGTGATGGGGCCGTCACTTACCTATGCGTAAAAAATAAACGAACGTGAAACAAAGCAGAGGATGTTAGTAGGCGGTGAAAGAGATAAATTAAAGAAATGTTTACTTCTACATGATGCTGTGCCATTATAGATTTAGTATACGTGTTTTAGCTCGAGGACATCTATATTTCTGCGAATTTTATATAGACTAAGTATGTACGCAATGAACTCATTCAGTTAGTTCTCAGAACTCGTGTAGTTTATTTTTATAAAATCGGTAATGTCGTCAGACAGCATGGCTACAGATTTCTAAGTGTAGAAGTGGATTCTGAGATAACACAGATATACTTTTGTTTTTAAATTTAAATTTCAAAGTTATAAAGACCTGATTGTAATCAAAAGAACTTACACACAACGCAGACATTATATTAAAACTCTCCTAATTGTAACTTTTAGGCACAGACGCAGACTTTTTACATTTTTATAATATGTGTAGATGTTGACATTTCTTTGTGAGTACTCAGTTAACTATTTACGTATTTTCTCTGAATTTCATTTGAAGTGTGCGATGAACTCATTTCGTGGATTCTCTGAATTGAGGATTTTATCGTAAATGCTTTTTTTTTCGAGCACATGTCTTCAGACAGCGCGGCTACGGGTTTATTTATGTTTTGAATATAAATGGAAGAATGATTTATGAACTTTCTTATTATAGTGGCCTAAAACTTTGTACTGGTTAACCAATTCTTTGAGCGAAAATACTTTATTAGGGTTACCATTTTTTAAATAACTCTGGGTCCTCAATTAATTGGTATCCCTGTCTGGCAACTCTTAGGAGATGAACTTGAGTTGTCTCACATAGTCTCGAGTAGAGTTGTGATTAGCTACCTATCCGATTAGGGATACGGCGCCTTGCCTACTTCTGCCCATAAAAAGAGAATCTTCGGCACTGTCTTTTCCCGGTACGTAGTAACCGGTAAACCTAAACACTAAACCTCATACCTCGTCAAAATACAGACGCGCACTTATTAAGTATGTCTTGAAAATGAAAATGAAAAAATGAAAAAACAACATTTCCAATTTATAATATTTTTGGTTTTTAGGCATTGTATGTCTCTTAACGTTTTCAGGAGAATCGTTTGCTTGTCGTCCCATTATGATTTTTATGACAGATAAAACATGTGTCATACAAATGTTATTGGCTCCCAAAACATTATTATTTCCACCCGACCCTCAAAATTTGAATACGAAGTGAAGTGAAGATTAGGGATGTTGCGGTGGTATGTTTCTTTTTGTATAACCAACTTCTTTCATCATCGACTGATATTGTATTCTAACCCAATGCGTATCTCAATCGAATAGTGTTGTCGTATATGTAGTTTTTTGACACTAACTCATATTTTTGTAACTCTTTAGAAAATAAGTTTAAATGGTTATTTTAAACTATTGGTAGACAGCGTGGCCTCAATTTAATCACGGTCTATATAAAATATGTTGTGTGTATGATTTTTAGATTTACTACCCATATCTAAACTATCGACCTATAAAATTTTATCCAGGTAATCATTTCATCTGAAATAAAAACTATTGCGAATATAAAGTTTGTTGCATATTTTATTCATTCATGCGCACAAGCTGTACTATTACTTTTTTTATGATCTCTTCATACATCGATTGTAAGATTCTTGTTCGAATTCGCAGCTAATAAAAATACTGTTTAGTTAAGATAAAGGCTGTCTTTTAGGAACGTTACTTTTTTAATCCGCTTTAAATAAGGAGGAGGTTCTAAATTCGACTGTATTTTTGTTATAAGTATCTTCACTCTTCACGTCCGTATCCCTCAAGAGATAGGTAATTCAAGAAATAAACAAAGAGAGGTAATAAAACCAAGGCACCTACGTCTAGCCGAAGACACTAATTGATGTGATAGAAGCCAAATTTACCTTAAACTGTCCGAAACAGTGTGACGTATCCAATACAGGGTAAAAAATGAAAATCAGTTTGTTTTTGTTGCCTCGGGACCACATGAAGTGGACTAACATCGGACCACTAGGCTACTGTAGCAATATTTTGAGAATAAAGTAAAAAATATAAATAGTAAAAAAACATTTTTTCAATATTTTGTATTTTGATAACTCAGAGTTTGTATGAAAGTTGGAATTTTCCGGTCATCATCCACTCCATCACAATAATCTACAGCCAATCCAATGCCAAATAGATTCGGAAGACAGTAAAAGAAGGTATATATCCTGCAATGGACCTAACGGGTAAAAACAATAATGATAAATAAACATGTACTACATAAAAAATAGATAAATCATACGAAAAATCTAGAACAAACAAACATATTTTGCTTGAGAAATGGTAGCGAATGATTTGCTGCTATTTGTATATTTCAGAAAAAGGGGTTATTAGACAAACCGTTATAATTACCAAATGTTGAGGGTTTGTTCACCTGTTCGAGACCCGAGCCGTTTGGGTTCAACGACTTATTAAAACGGTCTTCATGTTTATTTCTTCGTATCATCTGACGCATTTAGGGCAGCCTGTCTATATAATACTTCCTATCTTTATTCTTCAACCGCTTTAAGCCGTTTGTAAAACACATTATCATTGTATTTAATTTAATAATTGATTTTCTTTAATTATCCTATTAATATTATAAATGCGAAAGTTTGTATGTATGGATGTATAGATGTATGAATGTTTGTTACTCTTTCACGCAAAAACTACAAAGCCGATTACGATGAAATTTGGTATGTAGGTAGCTGAAGACCCAGAATAATATATAGGCTACTTTTTATCCCGGAGTTCCCGCGGGATTGGGACTTACGCGGGTGAAACTGCAGGGCGCAGCTAGTAATCCTATATATTTTCTGCGTGTTATTTTTTTTCAGGAAATGTGGTAGATCTACAAAACCTATAAGTCGAGATTCATTCAAAGCCGGGCGTTCATAACATGATAAGAGCTAAAATATCTCGGTGTATTCTTCTATAAGAATAAAAGATAGGGGTTGCATAAAGTCTACATCAGATGGCGTGTTAATATTTTTTTATAAAAAGTAATAATTATGTAATTTATTGTCAAATACTTTTTAACAAACATGTTGGGTAGGTAATTGCTAACAAAATATTTTCATTTCTGAATGTATTTCATTTATCTTTTAAAAATATTGAAACCCTAGTTTAGGTACCAGTAGTGTTCTAGTAGTGGGCAACCAAGCCTAAATAGGCTTTTTTGACGAATGCGTGAAAGATTTTGTAATTAATAATTCACAAAGTCTTTCACCATTTCATAATAATAATTATACTTACTTTATTTTACACACAACATTACTTATTTACTCACTTACATAAAGAAATTACACTATCCCTCTGTTGGGATCTCTAGGGACATCTTTTAATGCAACAAAAGTTTTTCAAAATACACCCTGTTTTTTTTATCACCATCCAAATTTTGATATGTTGATCTTAAGTGAAAATAATTAAATACGTGTTTTTTCTTTTAGTATCCCTCAATACTAAAATATTAAGATATGACATCGCAAAGTCGTCTACAAAGTACCGTACCTACGCGCTGAGTGCTCTGACATACTAGATAGCTACCTGCTAGATACCTGTTTTTTTTTCATAAATGGACTTATTTATAGATACTTTATGCCTAGAAAAAATTTGGATGGTGATAAAAAAATCTTGCTGTATATTAAATATTTATCTGGTTTTTATAAATTATGTATTGAATTTAGAAAGAGCATAGGAATATTTAAAAAAAATATGTACCTACCTACACTGTATGTCAAGGTTTTGATGATTTTATAAAATAACTAATCGTGTAGAACATAAATAAGTTACATAAGATGATGTTATTTACCGGTCGGTAATTCCAACAATCTCCGTTGTTTACAAACAAATGTACGTAGGTACAGCTTTTAAAACGTTCCAGCGGAACCGCTTTGTTTCCACCACAGCGTTTGAAGCAGACATAAACCGAGACCTATTTAAACTAAACAAGAGACGTAAATTTTTAATAGCTCAGATCAAACACGGTGCTAAAATGTTGGCAACACTTACCCTAAACACAGTTTCCCACTAATTAAACTTAATTATCTACGATAGATTTGTGTTTTACATGCATTTAATATGTATTTTCAATAGACGTTAAAAGAAGAAGGTTCTTTATTTGACCTTAAGCTTTTATGTAAATTAGTTAAGACTTAAAATTCTTTTTCTTGTTGAAAACCAGGTACTTTCTGCTTTTTTATACAAACAAGAGGAGGCAAACGAGCAAGTGGGTCACCTGGTGGAAAGTGATCACCGCCGCCCACGAACATCCGCAACAGCAGGAGTATCACTAATACGTTGCCAACCTTTAAGGAATGAGTACGCTCTTTTCTTGAAGGTCCCTAAGTCATAATTGTTTGGGAATACCGTTCTCGGTAACTGATTCCACAAAGGTGTTATGCGAGGTAAAAAATGTCTTCGGAATCGCACAGTTGTAGATCGCCACTCATCAAGATGGTGGGCCCTATTCCGATGTAATTAAGAATCCGTCGAATAACATGACTTGAACTTGAGGTGTACACTAGAGTGTAAGTTTGCACTTTGGTAACAATAATGGTAATTGATTACGGTGTTTTGCAGTTTCATAGATTTGGCTGGCTTTGTATGACTACATAGTATTTTGCCTTTAAATAAAATAATAAATAAATAAGCATTGAAAAAATTACCGAAATGCTCTGCCTAGCCATAGAAGTATAATATGTTATGTATGTAATTTTAAAGACCACCAAATAAATTTTAGGTGTATGTTATCTTTCTCTAATGAAATAAAATTAAAAGAGATGGAACGTTTTAGACATGGCAGATTAGCCCCTTACATATTTGGCTAGTACCTTACCCTTACTAAAGTATAAACTTGTACGTTTTTACATGTACGTACGTTGGTGATTGGACTAATCAACTGGACCACGTATTTATTAGGTACCCAGCTTTAAAGCAACGGAAATAAGTCAGGACATTATTTTTACTTTGAATAATACAGGCAAAATGCATACCAGACTGGCAGCTCGTATAGCATAGGTAACATCGTGACCAGGACGAAGTGTCGGAAACACTACCGAGTCGCTAATTCATAGAGATATAACCTCTGTGCTTACGATTATAGTATTACTTATTCTACAGTCTGTAGAATAAGGTACAGAAGTGTAAAATATTTCAAACTCAGTTTTGCTAAGCACCATTTGACCAAAAACTCTAATTATCAAGGAAATATACACACCTTACAGCATCTACATAGCAGTATTGAAAAGACATGACTTACAATGCAATCTTTTTAGCAATGTTTACAATATATTTTGAGATTTAAAGTAATACGTACAGCAAGTGAACTGTAAATTCTCACATTAAAGTGCTAGAAACAAATGAGAGTATCGCTAACATAAAAGAAACATATTGTAATTATTATACATATAATATTTTATGTTCATCGTTAGAAAAGCTACATCGTCCAAATGTCAGCATTGACGTCAAAGGGAACTCGAGCTAAATATATATACGAGTGCAAGGACTAAATAACTGGCTCGTTAAATATAGTCACCGCGATATATTATCTACCAACTGAATTGTATCTTTTATCTTGATTGATAGTAGACGATTCTACTACTCAAGCGTAAGGAGCAATTTATTGCATACATATTAACATGAAGCTGGAAAAGGGGATTTATTACTTAATGTAATATATTGAACTACGTCATTCCCGTGATCGCGTCCAAGAAAATGTGATTTGTTTAATATTAACAATCAGTGAGATTAAAATTTATTTTTTAACATTTGGATGTGATTCAAAGTTTCCTTCTAGATGTTTTTATCTTCTGTTAAGACTTCACGCCAAAATACTATAAATTGAATTAAAATAAACAAGTTCATTTTAGGCTACAGGGTATGGAACTTTATATTTCGTTCTCTTTAGTGACTGTTGGTGCCAAATCTCAGCCTTGGTTTAGTCGTCCCTGTAAGACAGCACTTAGCCATAAGTGTAAATGCTACCAGCTGGCACCGGTTTTAACGCGACTCATAGGGCTCATCAGGCATTGCAGCGAGTTCATGGAAGACCGCTTTAGTACACCCGATCCCTAAAAAAGTAACCGCTCGGATCCATCCAATTACCGGCCCATAGCTATAACTTCCTTGTTTTCCAAAGTTATGGAATCCATAGCTCTTAAGGTACCTAGAGGAGCACCAGCTGTTAAATGATCGTCTATACGGTTTCCGTCGTGCTCGTTCAGCTGATGATCTTTAAGTTTGCTTAACACACCGATGGGCGCAAGCAGACAAAAGCAAGGGAGAAGCATTGGCTGTCAGTTTGGAAATAACGAAAGCCTTTGATCGGGTGTGGCACAAAGCGCTTCTATCGAAGCTTCCTTCTTACGGTATTAATGAGAAATTATGTACATGGATCACTAGATTTTTGACGGGGCGTAGCATCAAGGTCGTTGTCGACGGTGTGTGCTCGGAGTCCAAGCCTGTCAATGCTGGTGTTCCCCAATTCTGAGTTATTTCTTCTCGTCATAATATATCTCAGGAATATGTCATCGAGAGCCGGAACCAACTTGTGTCTAAAATTAACAAACTTTTGTCTGAAATCTCGTTTTGGGCCCAGCAGGATCTGCTGCAATTTAACCCTAGCAAGAAACAAATTTGCATGTTTTTGGCTCCCTTTGCCACATTTCTTCGATTTGAGAGCATTTCCCTAACTGCCATAGCCTGCATTGGTATACTTGGCATTGACATTTCGAATGATGTTCAATTTCGTGGTCATCTGGAGAAGAAAGCTGAAAAACTTGGTGTGCTCAGTTAAGCGAGACAGTATTTCAAGCCGACGAATCGCTCACAACTATACAAAGCGCAAATTCAGCCTCATATGGAGTATTGTTCTCAACTCTGGGCAGGGGCTCCACAGTACCAGCTCCTTCCGTTTGTCCGCATTCAACGTAGACCAACTCGAATTGTCAATGACCGGGCAATTACCAAACGGCTTGATTTCTTGGCGTTGCGTAGAGAAGTTGGGTCACTCAGTGTTCTCTACCGCATCTATCATGCTGAATGCTCTGACGAGTTGGTTGGTTTAATTCCAGCCGCTGATTTTCACCTTCAGACATCGTCAGAGCTTAAGGTATCATGCCCATTATCTTGATGCGTATCAATCTACAACTGTGCGATTCCAAAAACATTTCTTACCCCGCATAACACCTTTGTGGAATCAGCTACCGAGGGCAGTATTCCAAAACAATTATGGCTGAGGGACCTTCAAAAAAAGAGCGTACTAATTCTTCAGCGTAAGTACTGGCATAAAGATATAAAAAAGCGTACTTCTAATTTAAAGCTAAGGCTAAGTTCAAGTAACCGGCAAACTAATTTTTGTGCCTACCTAACTGACTTATGTAAGCTTTTATAATATTGATATGACAATAGCAAGTTTTTATGACATGAGCCACAAAACATTAGGTGGTGAGTTTATCAATTAAATCAGCCAGGCTTGGCAAAGTTGTCTTAGTTCGAGCATAGAAAAATCTTATCGTATTATTTAAGTCGAAACAAATCGTGAGGATGCCCGTGTCTGCAAAAAATATTCTACAAAGACACAAATGGCAGAAATCTTTCGGTTGTGTCTTACTATCACGAAAGACGTGTGATTGTTTGTTGTCTTGGCACATAAAAAATAGTAACACCTCTGTTTTTAGAACTTGCACAATATAGTAAAATGACACATCTAGAAAAAATCTTCGTATCAATGGATGGCGTAATATACCGTTCTAAATTTGAACTGCATTATGTAAAAAAACATTGGCAACGCTCAAGAGTGACGTCAAAGTTAACCCAGACTGCAGCGAGCCCTTAACACGTGCAACCTAATTTAACTTTATTAGTGTTGCTCCAAACCAGTAGACAGATTGATGCCAGTAGTTTGTAGTAAATTAGAATTTGGTTTAGATAAACTACAAGTTTACGATTGGCAAATGGCTGGTTCCAACATTGTTTAACGTAATTGAATGTTTTATGCAGATATTAAATAAAATGGTCGAGGTTAGAGGGTAAAAACTAAAAGGTAATGAACGTGAAGGAAGCCAGACAGGTTTGTCAGGATCGTGAGGTCTGGCACTCGATACTCTATGCCTACCCCGTAAGGGACTTGGTGTGAAGATATGTATGTATGTATTAAATAAAATAAACTTTTTAAGGGCAGATTGTTTCTGGTTAAATGGCTACTCTGTCAAGGTTAAGAGTAAAAAAAGGAGTTGGAAGACTAGCTATCTCAACTTACATGTAAGATACGCTGAAGTTCTAGTTTTTAGATTTTTTGGGTTTTTTATTTTTATAAATCTTTGGCAAACGACATTTGCGTTAATTAAACCAAAAAATATTAAACAATTAATTTTCAAACACATAAATTGGTGATCACATTTTGTTTTGAAGATTTTTCAGTGCTTTAAGTATGAAATAAAATACACAACTAGTTAAAGTTCAAATATTTGCCTTTAGTAAGTGATAAAACCTCATGCACTAAAAGATTACTAATTAGTATTTAGATGTTAATAATCAATTACCAAGAAAACAATACGCATCTAAAAATATTCTGACCTAAAAACCGACGATACCGTCTCGATGAAAAGAAAATTAATTAAAAGTCTGTAAAGAGAATCTTCATTCTCTCTCTATCTTAATTCTTGTTTTCTTAACTTACTGTCTACAGACATAATACAGCTACTTTCAGTACGTCAGTTCAGATGTCTGCGTTTCTGGACGTATGCCACACCTCACTGCTACGAGATACGACGTTGGCCCGTCGATGAACACGACCAACGCAACGTATCCGACGCGATCATATTCTAAAAACGCTGTGTTTAAAATGGTATGTCGTCATTCATTGTCACCGACAGTGATTATTGTAATTAAAATCATCCAAGATGTTTTTTTATTTTTCCCCGTGTTGGTCCGGGCTCCTTTGTAAAATAGACCATCTGCCTTCCTTGCCAGGCAGCTCGTAAAAGGCGAGCAAAGGCTCACCGTCACTAACACCGTGAATTCTGACTAGGTGGTAGAGTTTAGCAGCGACTCGCTCGGATTGGTACCACCGCCTTACCTATTCCTGCCGCCATAACGTCATGACGTGTTCCGGTTCGGAGGGTAAGGTAGTCGGTAAACTTACTTTTGCTCGAGGCCTAACACCCCGGCCCCAGGTTGGCAACGCACCATTACCACCTTTGGTGTCTCTAGGCGGCGTGAATTTCTTACCATCAGGAAATCCGTCTGCTTGTTTGCCTTCCAATATCATAAAAAAAAATTATACTTATTTAATTTATTTTGTTCAAATTATTATATCAGTATGACGACTGATGAGGTGCAACTTTAAAAAAATGATGGAAAATATTTCTCATTTTAGTCTTTGCTCGGACTTTACTCTGACAAATTAGGAGTTCTATTCACGAGAATAAAAAGAATTGTGTGTATGTTTAATTACAGTTGAAAACTGCATCCCCACATATCCAATAAGGTACATGTATTTCTACTATCAAGAATACTGATGTCAACAACAGCTGTGTTTTATTAAATATCCTATAAACAGCAGTTTAACAACCCGAAAGCTGAAATTTCGTGCCATAGCTACAATTCATAGACTTTAATTTACTACCACAATAATTCACTTTGTTCTCCAAACTAAAGAAATAAGGTTTATATTCGCCACCGTTTCACCAATTTGTATTAGTTTTCATGAATAATGGATAATGATAACACTGTCGTCATAAATCATAGCAAGTTCAAAGCGTCTAGTGTCTGCATAGTATATGATCTATATACCTACAAGATCGGGTGAAATTACTTTTAAGAATAGTAGGTTTGTTTAAACTGAGTTCGCTTTTTTGTGCTAAAATTAAAGTCTTCAGATATTGGTGGGTTTCCAACAATCTCAAAAAATGTAATCATTAATATAAAATATTATTGGTTAGAGGGATGTGATCACTTTATAACCCACTAATAGAATAATCTAGAAACTTAAATAACTAAATTATGTAAAATACCTACTATTAGAACCTGTCAGATTAAGTGGTAGAATCCGGCAACGAGTAACTTATTTGCGCATGAAGCCTAAGTCTGCCTTTAAAAATCGAGCCTTAGCGAACTACTTTTTTGATGGTAAGATTATAGCGTGTTTGCTCGATCCTGAGCAGAATAGACTATCTGCCGTCCTGCTACGCAGACGTAAAGA
>NJDD01005045.1:46345-59078 GCA_002245505.1 Calephelis nemesis | reverse complement strand
GTGTTACGCAACCGAGTCATTCTATGGATCCAAAACCGAATGCACACTTTGAATTACGGTCGCATTGACATTTCATTTTGATTATGTTGATATTTGTAACTATTTGATTGAGTTTGACTTTTGGAACACTATGTGTCAATCTTATGTTAGTCGTGATTTTTTCAGACTAGAAAACTACCAAATGAAGGACTGCTTAATCACCGAAAGAATGTATGCCCGTTTTCGTTCGCTTTCATTGCCTCTCTCTATACACGAGAACGTTACTTAACACTCGGTAAATTATCTTAATAGTCGCCCTTTTTTTCAAAAACTGAGCCAGACCATGAATTAAAATGTTGTAGTTAATAAAACGGCCTAAATAGAAGCCCTGTGGTATTCGCGGTGTGTACTAAGTGCATACCTAACCCAAGACACGTAGATGTTTATATATATACTAGCTGACCCAGCAAACTTCGTATCGCTTGACATAAATGCTTCGACAGTCGCGCAGTCTGTCGGATCCGATGTCAAACATTACAAAATCAACAACTACTTATTATAAAATAAATAATTAAAAAAACATATTCCAGGAGACCAAATTGTAAATCTAAACCATTCTCGAATTCCCTTGAACACATACAAAAAGTTTCATCAACATCAGTCCAGTCGTCTAGAAGGAGTTTAGTGACAAAGACACGAACACAAGAAATATATATGTAAAGATTACGTATACAAAGATACGAAATTAGTATTTATTTACTTTAATTTTAATTACTTCTACATATTATGTTACGTTTCTCAATTAACAGTGACGAAAATACACAAAATGTTGTATCCGGTAAATGTATTCT
This sequence comes from Calephelis nemesis, assembly GCA_002245505.1. Taxonomy (NCBI): domain Eukaryota; kingdom Metazoa; phylum Arthropoda; class Insecta; order Lepidoptera; family Riodinidae; genus Calephelis; species Calephelis nemesis. The sequence continues at coordinate 58,248 of NJDD01005045.1, read as the reverse complement.
GATCGCTTATATACAAATTAAAACATTAAAATATATAGAACTAATGATGTCACGGACACCCACTACTGATATTACCAGCAATTACTGTAAAAAAGTTTAAAGCAGATAAGATATCTTTATCAATCTTATTAATCAACGGTGTTACTCATAATAACACTAAAAATAGACACTCTTAAAGCTTACCTCATTTATAATAGTTAATTTATAGTTAGAATCTATACTTGCTATCGTCGGCACTTGGTGGAATTCCGTTGTGTGTATATACAAATCTTTAGTTTTAAAGCCCTGAGGATGCTGTAAAAAGTGAAACCGGTTGGCTAGAAAGTAACAGAAAGTGTTTAATAAAGTATATAGTAGATAAGTACAAGTGTTAACTCCAAAAATCGTGTAATCTGTAGCTATCTAGGTATATAATACGGCTGTAATTGTGCCAGTGTTCGCTGGTAAACAGAACAGGTAATCCTCGACATATTGGCGCTATGTGAAGAGCCATCACATGGGTCCTATTTTGGACCGCTGTTTTACGCCGTTAGACCTTTTAATTATTAGTATGATTTGTTTGAAGATGTTAGAAAAAGCAATAGGCTTTGTTCACAAAGTGGAGGTTGCGTATATCCGTCACAAGTTGATACGGAAGACGGAAAGTGATTTGCCTCTCGAAAGCCAGCACTTATAGCTGTCAGGTAAAACCCAGCAAGGAAAATTGTTACACCTTTTACTTGTGCACGGGAGAAAGTTGCTGTGAAATCTAACTGTAAGATACTTCCAAGTATTTTAAGATATAGATATATATAAATTCCGCGTATGAGTATTTTAAATTCTTCATATAACTTCTAAACTACCCACTGAATAGATTTTAATTAAATTTGCAAACCATGTGCAGTTCGATGCAACTTCAAATATAGGATAGGTATAACTTAATTTCTAGCGGGCGAAGCGCGGGTAAAAGCCAGTTATACATAAACGATATTTTAAAGCAAATTACGTAAACTGATCTTACCATAAAGTAAAAGAAAACTTGTCATAACCAACTAACCAACGGAGTTTTGGCGCCATCGAGAGAAAAGATGGTCAAGGTTTTTTCATAATTATTGAATTTCGTGTTGATATTGAGTGAGATTAGGCAATTTTGGTGGCATTTTGTACAATTTTGTTCAGTGAAAGTGCACAAATGAAATAATCATGAAGAAATTAGCGTATCGTGTATTTCCTCGTTGCCGCCAAATCTCCGTACATGAGCTTGTGTAATGAGGCCGCCGCATTACCCAAGAGCCTGACATGACTTACTGACGACTTATGACTGATGACTAATTATAATTGATATAAAATTTGATGCAAATTTCTACTTGACGAATGGCAAAATACTAACGTGAAGGCCAAAACCTAAAGAAAGAAAAGAACTAACCAACAAAAACAACCCATGGGAGAGTAGTTTCTATATTATAAAGAGCTCATTATTGAAAGAGTCTTCATCTTAAACAGTTTTAATATCAAATAATATGAGTGAAAGCAAATATTATATTAAAACTTTTAGCACTTTGCAAAATGTGTTTCTGTTATATTTAACTGTTTTTTTAACAGTAGTGCTGTAATCGCATTAAAAGTAGCAAATTATCCTATTCAGACTCTGATACCCTTAATCGCCTCTGTGGTCTAGCGGTCCGGGTGTTGGACTTGACTGCATGAGGTCTCGGGTTCAAATCCCGGGTCGGCCAACAAAAAGAATATTGAATTCTTCCAATTTTCTAATAAAAAAAAATGTTGGTCGGGATTGGAAACGTGCCCGGTTGGCGATAGGCTTGCCACCTATCACATTATGGGACTTAGTATCTTCGGCTAGTCGGGGGTGCCCTGGTTGTGCCTCTGCCTACCTCTTCGGGGATATGGGCGTGAAGATACCCTTATTACCCACATTAAACTAATGAATAATTAGTAATTTCACAAAAATGTTATCATTATAAATAGCCCGTGGTCTTTAGTCAAAAGTGACATAATTAGCTTAACGGAATTGGAGTTTTAAAAACACAATAAATAAGATACAACTTATACAATAAAACGATGATAGTTAAGAAATAAAAATGATATGTCCACTTACCAACGTGTGATAGGCCGGTGAGATCTGATTCTGAAATAAAAAAATAAATGTGTGAAAATAATGAAATGGAGGCAAGTGTTAAAACAATTATACTACAAACTAATATTTGAATGAAGCAAAAACACTAGTGGCAAAGCACAAAATGAAGTTGGATGAAAATGCCCGAATGATGTAATTTTTATAATCCACGTCAATAATATTATATTTAAGAAAGCTACCATCACTGCCAACATATTTTTAACAGCGTTACTCTCTATAATAACTAAGCGACGAGACGTAAGTTTTGACGTGACAACGTCTTAAATTAGGTTGCGGCTCGGAGTCACTCATGAAAATGTGTAACGCCCGGTAACGTTACGATGAGTCACCGAACGAGAGAGAGCGGAGCGGAGCGAGAGTCACCGGAGCGGCGAATGCCTTGCGTCTCTCTCCCACTCTTTAATAATATTCATATCAATAAATATTCTACCGAGAAAAAGACGTCACGTAAAATCTTCGCCCGTAAAACCGACTTTACAGGCAACCATTTTTTTTCTATTGAGACATTCGTATCACAAACGTACCTTCACGACCCTGTCACGATGCCTGCGGAAGTGTCTAGCTTCCTCCAACTTCATTACTCTTTTCTAACAAACAATTCGCTTTCGGAGACTCTAGACACCACCCTCAGATGGAACCCGAGCGATTTGGTCGATCGATTGATTCCTCAAACTAATTCCACTATCGGTATATACTATAATCGGTAGTAACGGCATTGGAGCCAATTCTGCTACCAAAGGCGTTATCTGTACTGTTAGTACCGGTAGCAAACTTAGTACTAATATTATTGGTTTAATAATTTTGTACTGGTATTAGTTCAATATTACCGGAACAAAAAATATATAACGTATTTTTTTCTGTTTAATCGATGATGTAAAAGTTCCTGAAATTTAAATAATACCGATACCGATATAATTTAAAAATTGGCAGCGCCTTATCTGTGTTTAATGAATACCTTTATTAGGTGCAGGTATTTATCGGTACTGGTATAGATATTTGCCAGATATCAGTATTAGAACTGTCTACTAAGTCTACGGAGTACTAGTACCCACATTGCAAACAGTATCCAGGTATCAAATTGGCAAGAACAACAGTTAGTCAGTACTTATTAAATATGTATAATGTGATTTACTGCGCCTATGTACCTGTTTTTTTTTAAATGGCTAGGTAATATTTTGTATACCGCGAGGTTTTTACAACTTCACCGGACTGTTAATGTACTTGATCATATTCCGATATCAGATACCACGTGACAATTTCGTCTCCCCCTATCAGACCACCCAAAAGTGCAGTCATTGTGGAGGGGCCCACCTCAGAGTAAAGTGCGCTGAGTGGTTAAGCAGCATGGTACCAACATGCTGCAACTGCTCCAGTGCCAAACTCGAAAAGGTGGACCATAACGCCTTCAGCAATGACTGCCCAATTAGAAAAAAATGGGAGTCCCTTGCACGAGCCACAATAGCCTATAGCTGAGGATATCACAGGCACAAACTACACACATACAGGGTAGACACATATAATTACACTATTCACACATCATCACATACTTATATACTACACATACTTACATATATACATACATATATAACAATATTTAAACAGTCACACAAAACACATTCATATTACAGCAAAATAAATTGGAACCAAATTTGTCAGAATTTGGCCCGATTATGAGCAAAAAATTAAAACACACAATAAACAGATACAATGATATACACATACACACATAGTCACCAAACCAAACAGCCAATAATATGCTCAGAATCGTATAATTGTATACGGTCATAGAGACTATTGAAAGGCTAAAATATAAAATAGTTTATCAAAAGCAATAGAATCAATTAATTTAATTTTAATAATTTTTATGTAATCTAATTTATTCAAATGTGTGTAATTATAACTATTAAGTATCAATGTAAACTAGCAAATAAAACAATAAAAAAGAAAATTTAGAAGAAAGAAAAAAGAAAAGAAGAAGAAAACAATTTATTATTTACAATACCCCTGTTATTATAGTAAGGATAATAAAGCAAACACATAATAGATAGGTACACAAAAATAGATAGGTGGGTGTCCCCCCCACAAGTACGTAAGATTGAAGTAAGAACGAAAGAAAAAGTATGTAGAAAGTTAGTACGAGCAGAATAAAAGTGAGAACTGGCATGAATGTACAGATAGACATGCAAAGTCATTGCGCTTCATGGCAATGGAGTTAGATGGTTGCAAAAATTGGCAACCGATTAAAAAAAAAAAAAAAAACATACCGGCTTGTGGTTGGCAACGCACCATTACCACCTTTGGTGTCTCTAGGCGGCGGGAATTTCTTACCATCAGGAAATCCGTCTGCTTGTTTGCCTTCCAATGTCATAAAAAAAAAGTTACATAACAAATCCCTAATATTAGCGTATCTAATCGTTTTAATACAACGAATCATATACATAATGATTTATTAATTTCTCTCATAACAGATACAATGTCCAAAGTCTAATTAGTGCTTACTGGTGATTTTTTTGCTGTGCTCAATGTTGTAGTTAATTTTATCTAATTGGCAATTTGTAATGATGTAATATCGATTACCTAAATACTGTGATTCATTGGTCACGTGTAATTTGGTACAGTTTTTACATTCAGGTAGCGACGACACAGTTTAAATTTTCATACAAAATAATTTTGAAATTAGTACAATCTGATTCCTTCAGTTGATGGCATGTAACCTGAGATTTATTTAATCTGTGTTTCATTCAATTTCATTGGTGTTATAAATTTCTTATCTTCGCCTAGTAAAAAGCGAACAGTATTTTAATACTAAAATTAAATTTAAAATTGTTAGTATTTTAAATATATTTTTTTGATTTATAAGACAAAATAATATATACCGGAGTATAAATTTTCTTGAAAATCTGATTTTTGGGACACCATCAAAAGAATTTGTAACTCTAAAAAAGTTAATAGTTTTTAGAGAATACAAATTTTTGGTTGCCCGACATGTAATCGCTTAAGTCTACGCTAGCCGCACTCCATCCGATCAGAGAGGTGTAATTTTGCAATATTTTTAGGGTTCCTTTACCTAAACTTGCTACATAATGGTATAGATTCGTCATGTCTGTCTGTCCGTTCGTATGTCACAGCCGAAATTATAAGTTGGTAAGTATAAGTATTTTATGAACTGCATTAAAATGTTCACACAAAAGTAGAAAAAAATGCAATAATTTTAGTAGTTTCCCTTGCTTAGTACCTACTGAAACTCGAAAATTGTTTATTCATCAAACCCATGAGGTATGAGGTATCCATTTGGAGAGGTCTTTAAAAATGATATTAAGGATTGTATTATCCTTTATTTCTAAACTCAATAATTTGCGCGCAGGACACTTCCGAGGTGGTAAAAAATGTGCCCTTTACCTCTGTAGCTTCTTAAATAAGAGAACGACAAAATTGAAAAAAAAAATGTTTTCCATGTCAACCATAAAACTGGTTTAAACGAGATTTAGGTAGTTAGTAGTTTTTATAAAAGTTAAAAAAATATAGGTATAAATTATAAATACTTCATAAATCAAAAACCGCAACCACTGTCTATGAACTGAAAGAACAATTATATTGCCTATGTTACTTGCCGCTTTTTATGGTAACCAATAATAAAATTCTTCAAAATTCAATCATTTTATACACCCTTCTAATGCCTGTGTCACTCTCAAACCTAACTACCTACAGAAATTATACAAGAACATCGTTGCATTATGTTTAGACGGGACAAACAAACAAATGAGACAACAAGCACATTCTCGAGCTAAATTATTGTTTAAATAAATTATAATAACGATAGAGTAAAGATAGTTGAATAAAGGTATACGTGCGTACACATAACCAACCAATCAAAAGCAACCAACCACGCTTGTTGTTTATAACTCTTGTTTATTCTTATAATTTTATTAATCTCGACGTCGTAAAATTTTGTAAAAATCAAAACAAGAATAACAGCTTGCATCTAATGGTACAGTATAATTGTAGTTATGTAGCCTGTTCACGGCGGAGACTAGAAGTACTACGGTATTTAAAGTTCCGCATATTGCAGAGACGCGGTAGAATACTAACGACATAATTATACTTTAAAAGCTGAGACCGAATAAAAAATACTAATGGATTACTAAGTTGGATAAGTACTGACTAGTAAACAAGCAAAATATGCGCATTACTTATGTGTCAATGTTAATTATAGACTAGACGTTGCACGCGTGTTTGCTTTTTAAATCACTTAGTTCTATCAGACAACCAATTAAGTTATTGGAACAAAATTAGCCTAAGTGACTTCTTATAACATTATTTGACTAGTAATAAAAGTCCTGTCAATATCTGTCTAACCATTTCAGAGACTAGCCGGAACAAACATATAATCTCATATATTTTCATGGGTTATTGTAATTTTCTAATATTAATCTAGTATAAGTAACTTTATAAACTTTTTATAATTATTAATAACAGGTCCCTGAGGGTGGAATCGCTTTGTGTCACTAATAATAAAACAGTTTTGATAAAACATACGCCATATTTATTAGTCTCAAAAGTCATGATTAAAATTCTTTTTTTTTTAATATTTGCTGACCATGTTATTGATGCCTTAAAACAGTATCATTTCAACATAAAAGCAACATTATTGAAGTTATACTTCTTAAAATTTTTACGATGCGCGCGCACACCGTCACGAAAAACCGACATGATGAAGTTAGCTATAGATAACATTTTAGTTTTTCAAAAAAAGGTACCAACAAAGTAAAAGTAAGGACATCTACGTATGTTTGCGTGAGAACTGACAACTGTATTCACAATATTTCTTTATTTCTATGGTTAGGGTCATTTTGTCTACAAATGTAAAATAAGGCAAAAGATAAAATTTTTAAAAAGATTTTTATCTTATTACGCCGAAGAAGTATAACTTCTAACGCGTGTACATAAGTACACACACAATTTTTTGTTAAATACGTTAAAACTTGCCTACAAATGATATTGTGAGCAACTTCTTACGTTAAAGTCTACTATTGAAATAATATTGCTCAAAAGCGGCGCGATAAGGATAAATAGCAAATAATAAAATTCATTGATAAAAATCTGTAATGTATTTTTAATCAGATTCAGTCACAACAACTAAAACCTTTCTTACTAGGAATTGTTTACAGATATTTGTTCAATAATAAAGATTAATTACGGGAAAAACACATTTGATAAAAACAAAGAAGACTTTTATCTCTTTGTATTTTTATTTTAAATTATCGTCCTATCCATCTGACGATGTTTTGTTATTTTTTACTTCAAAAGCAATGAAAGAAACATACTTAAAAATACATACTTTGTTTTTCTGTCAAATCAATTGGAGTTTTATGTCTACACATTAGCTGTTTTTTTTTTTAAATCAACCCTTACGCGACTACATCGGGGGATGAAAGTTTTTATGAAAATCAATTTACTCTACTCTCACAAAGTCAAGTAAACACTGGCCGTTTTATAATTAAACAGGGGTTAAAGTAGTAGTAAAGTTTAATTAAAGTCTGTATGAAATTGTAATATGGACTACTAGCGGCCCGCCTTGGCTTCGCACGATTATGAATTCCCCTTCAATCACTTTATCTATTAAAAAACCGCATCAAAATCCGTTGCGTAGTTTTAAAGATTTAAGCATACAAAGGGACATAGGGATTTCATATTATGTATGATGATATCAGGTTGAACCTAGGAATATTTTACTCCGCGTTTATTAATAACTGTTTACAATACAGATATTCTCCATCCTATCCTATTGATATTATAAATGCGAAAGTTTGTATGTATGGATGTATGGATGTTTGTTACTCTTTCACGCAAAAACTACAAAGCCGATTACGATGAAATTTGGTATGTAGGTAGCTGAAGACCCAAAATAACATACAGGCTACTTTTTATCCCGGAGTTCCCGCGGGATTGGGACTTACGCGGGTGAAACCGCGGGGCGCAGCTAGTTTACAATGAAATGAGAAACTCTGTAAGGAAGGCATATTGTGCAAGATCAAGAAAAGTATTAACTCAGTATCCGTAAACTGGATGAAGGATGACAACTTTTTTCACAAACTCTTGACGTCAATTTGCCTTTAAATTATATTAAATTCGAGTTACACGTTACAACTATGGTTACTTCTGTATTTGGCGTCACGGATATATACTATACATTGACACTTCCATGTTAACTATATGCTTAGGATTATATTATGGTGTTATAATTAAAGTAAGTTTACATAACACTTGTAAGGTTAAATGCTAACATTCCTAATGTTAGCATTTAACATTGCTTTACAAACATGGGTTATACTCTATGGTCATACTAAATAAGAGTTAAGTGTGTACACACCTTTTATAGAATTTCCATTATTATTTCCATACATTTATGGAAAATTTAAATATCATGTAGGTAAGTAATTCCATGTATCAAAATGTTAGGACGCATCTTGACAAACAGTCACTTCCATGTTAACTATATGCTTAAGATTATAATATGGTATTATAATTAAAGTAAGTTTACAGTACACTTGTAAGGTAAAATGCTAGAGGACATTAGGACATTGCTTTACAAACATGGGTTATACTCTATGGTCATACTAAATAAGAGTTAAGTGTGTACACACACCTTTTATAGAATTTCCATTATTATTTCCATACATTTATGGAAAATTTAAATATCATGTAGGTAAGTAATTCCATGTATCAAAATGTTAGGACGCATCTTGACAAATAGATCTCTGTTTGCGAAACGTATTATGTGAGACCTTATAGTTAAAACACTAACGAATGCTGGTATAACTGAGCCGGTCTGATGATGGAGCTCGAAGATAGGAGACATAACAATGAAATGACTATTGGTAAACCATGATTCGTCTTAATTAGATTTGATCATTTTTTTCTTATGACGAGTACTTTATGACAAGGTCCTGACAAAAGAGCTGGGAGATGGCTGATGGATCATATTTTAAAACTGAAGGTATTGTGTTTCGTAATCTTTGCAGTTTGTCTAAAGCAGAGGTTCCCAAACTTATTTCATGTAACGCCCACTTTGAAAATCAGTTATTTTGTGCCACCCCCTACCCCGTTTCTTTCTCGTCAATGACCTCAATAACATATTTGTTTCGCCTGGAGTTAAAAAAAATCATTTTTTCGGGATTCCTATCGCCCCCCTCTAGGCTTCCAGCGCCCACAAGGGGGCGTTATTGCCCACTTTGGGAAAGCCTGGTCTAAAGTATATCGAATAGAGAGATGCTAAAAAAGACAAGCCCGCTAAGTTTCATTCGCCGGATCTTCTCAATCTGTTACCTCGATTTCGATTCCGTGGTAGTTTACAAAATTGTCGAATTTGTATGGTCAAAGTGAATAAAATTTTTGTTATGATTTTGATTCTGAAAAAATGTAGAATATATTTCATACTGTTTATATACTTACTAGGTATTACAATCATTATTTTTTCTATTTAAATGCTGTATCGGTTTAAATTAGCTTATATTAGTTTCAACTTTTGCAACCTGCAATATGGGTTACCCCCGTGTTGGTCCGGGCTCCTTTGTAGAATAGACCATCTGCCTTCCTGTGCCAGGCAGCTCGTAAAAGGCGAGCATAGGCTTGCCGTCACTAACACCGTGACATCTGACTAGGTGGTAGAGTTTCGCAGCGACTCACCCGGATTGGTACCACCGCCTTACCTATTCCTACCGCCATAACGTCATGACATGTTCCGGTTCGGAGGGTAAGGTAGCCGGTAAACTTACTTTTGCTCGAGGCCTAACATCCCGCCTTGTGGTTGGCAACGCACCATTACCACCTTTGGTGTCTCTAGGAAGAATTTCTTACCATCAGGAAATCCGTCTGCTTGTTAGCCTTCCAATGTCATAAAAAAAATGTGTCACGTTATCAAGTGATCGTCAATAGCGCATGCGGCAAAATATATATAAATAAAAAAATATAGAATTCTGCAATTTGTGTAAGGTTTCAGATCATTCACTTCAGCCACGAGCTACAACTATTACACAATGCGTTACCGTAATATTATATTGAAATATTATAACACTCCCATTATTGTTCGAGAAACTTTAGTTACATAATATTACTGTCAGGTGCAACACCGCAGGCCTTATCTTGGCACCTAATTATTATTACTAAGAATGTGCAGTAGTTATGTGCAAGTGTTGCATTTTTTTATATTATCCTTCAGTTTTTAGAGTTCCTTAGCAAAAGGCATTCCACATGCCACGCCATACGCCAATCGGAGCCCCTTAGATTCGGCATGTCCTTCCATCTCTAAGTCACCGTCACTTCATTCATGACAATTAGGACTACACTGCTAAAACTTGCAGGTAGACGTATCCTTCTACTTGGAACCACATGTGGTTCCACCGATACATTTTTATCCTCTTAAATCCTGTATAGAGGGAGTACAAATATAGTCTTAATGTTAATTTCCACTTCGATTCACAATTGAAGGGATCCAAAAGGTTTACTATTTTTCTATGTAAGTTTCAAACCTTTATTTTTTTCACTAAAATACAATTTTGAATTTTTTATGCTGACTTTAAGCGAACCCAACAGCACATTTCACACATTTTGAAAAAGTCCGACTCTCACTTAACCACTTCATTAATGATCTGCTACCGTGGTATTTTCTTTACAATACGGCAATATTTGCATCTAGGTAATTTATACATTTATTTTAAAATCTTTTTAGTATATTATTTAAATATTTCCTACAATATACCTACTAAAAATAATAAATTAGCTAACATTGATATTAGTCAAGTTTATGATAAATCGTCCTGGGTTCTGCTAGCCGAGCTTTTGGTCCTGCGGCTAGCATGCTACATTTATTTGTTTTGTATTATTTAAACTAACCTTAAAAATATATAATTCTTAAAAATATATGATTCTTAAAAATAGATAACCAGACTCTTTTTTATCTCGGCGTTTTTGTCTCGTTTTCATAGTGTTAGTAAGTGTAAGTCAAACATTGTATAATATTATGCGTACCGTAAACCCGCTGATAACATTGTCGGCTAACGTATTGTAGGTAAAAGTAATTATAGTTACATAGAAAATATGTACAATTATACATAAAATAAAATAATGGGCGCCTGGTTGGCGAAAGACTTTCCACCTACAATTATGTGGGACTAAGTATCTCCGGTTAGACGTGGGTGACCTGGTTATAGATCTGCCTACCTCTTTGGGTATAAATCTCCTTTTTTAACCTTTAATATTCTACAACAGCTTTTACCACGCTACAGTTTTACAGAATTTCACACTTCATACATGACGTTAAATACTTGTAAATTATACTTGTATGGATTCGTTACATATCCGAGTGGGTACACAATCTCTGCTGTTTTCTTAAAACAGGTTAAGTAAGTAATGCCCGATTTCACCAAGAGCCCCTATACTTTAGGGGACCTTTTAACGATAGGGGCTCTTGGTGAAATCGGGCATAACTCTGCCACAGGAAACCGTATTCTAACTATCTCCTCATACATAAACATTTTATACGCAAACATTTCATAGCATCATTTTGTTGTGATTTGCGAAAAGGAAGAAGGACAAACACGCTTTTGGATTTATGGAATTAGTTTGGATTATGGAATCATGATCAAATTGCTCGGGTTTCATCCGAGGTGTCAAGAGTCTCCGAAACCGGCGTCGTGCCGGCGTGGTTTTTGTGGCAGGCAGGCAGATTTACAAGGATCATGAGATGTGGTACTTCGATACTCTCTGCCTA
>NJDD01005045.1:0-40599 GCA_002245505.1 Calephelis nemesis | reverse complement strand
ACAGACAGGTGGACTTAAGGCCCGCGATAGCCTTTTATTTTTTGAAAAGCGATTGAAAAAGACCAGTTACACATTTTTATATAATTTATTTATTATTCGAATATAGGCGCATAGCTAGTTGGTCACAACATTGATTTGAGATCTATATTCTGCCTTTAAGTTGTTCATTTGTGAAATTAATAACAAAAACAAATAAACTCATTTACAGTAAATAGACAAAATCCCTATATTAAATTTAATACCATTTAAATTATTATCTTTAAATGTATCCACTAGTTAACTATTAAAATTATTCTTATTTGAAACGAGATTAAATGTTAAGTTTTAAAACATATAATAAACTCACAATTTACTGTCTTGAAAAAAAAAACCAATAAAATCTCAAAAAATGGCTTTAAGTTTTAAAGTTTAACAATCGCGTCATTTAATCCATTCACTCCAGTAAATAAAAATAAACCGACAGTTACAAGTTTACATTGAAGTAATATCTTTTTAAGTTTATTAGTTTTTATTAATGTATTTAATAATGCATATTAATAATACCAGTCACACAATTGGAAGACTTAAAATGTCAGAAAAATATTTATTAACACTGTTAACACTATAATATGTTAACTTTTTGTCGATCAAGTTTTGCATTGATATATTTTGTATCTACTGCATTAGAATCTATAGATTTTTATATTTATTATATCTGCTTCCGTTTAACTAATGATACGAGTATATCAATTAATTAACGGATACCTTCCTTTATTGGATCACAGTTTCTCACTTTTGGGTTGGCTGGAAGAAAACGCATTACGAGTCACGCAAAACTCGTACCTACCTACTTACCTAAGCCTGATTTTTGCGCTAATTTTAAACTAGCTTCCGCGTGGAATTATTACTTTGGGCTAGTAACGCTAACTTTAACTAGCGACTTCGTTTATATAGGTGAGTAGGTAAGTATTGAGTCTCATAGTCTTTATTAATAAGACAGTATATGTTTAGTTTTGTTTTCAAGTAGACTGACCTTAAAAGATAGACATATTATGCTGTCGCCGAATTTTTTTAGAACTTTTAAAGGGGAATCAATTGTGTCATACATGATTTTTGCGAAACTTTTACAGGTAAGCTCTTAACAGGAAAAAAATCCCCGATTTGAAACATACTTTATTGCTGCTCCGCTAATATTTGTCTTAGTGTGATGATATATAGGCCATAGCCTTCCTCAACAAATGGGCCATTTAACATTGAAAGAATTTTTCAAATCGAACCAGCGCAGCAGTTCCTTTCCTGATATTAATAAAATAAACAAACTCTTCTGCTTAGTGCTTTTTGTTAGTAAAAATTTGTCACTTTCTAGGCATTGTGCAATAGAGAATTTAATAAATTAGTATCGAGCTACAAAAAATAACGTGAACTTCAATAAACGTTTTCGGATATCAAGGTACCCGTACCTAACTGAGTAGTTTATTTTCATATTTTTTCTGGAATATCTTTCAAATGTAGACTAGGTTCTTTTATGATTTTGTAACGCATTCATTTGATACTAGCTGCGCTCCGCGGTTTCACCCGCGTAAGTCCCAATCCCGCGGGAACTCCGCTATAAAAAGTAGCCTATATGTTATTCTGGGTCTTCAGCTACCTACATACCAAATTTTATCGTAATCGGCTTTGTAGTTTTTGCGTGAAAGAGTAACAAACATCCATACATCCACACATACAAACTTTCGCATTTATAATATTAATAGGATTGATTTGGTATCTAACGCATTGTCTATATGCAAATGGTAAAAGGTTACCACTGTCTAAACATGTCTTCGAGTGCACTGTCAGGCCAAGACCTGTAAATCATTATCCTTGATTAATGCCATACAATTTCTTCACGATCACAAATCACTAATATCGTAATTAAGGTATATTATACGTACAAGTTGTTGCTCTATGAATACTTTTCTTTGTGATAGTGAAACACAAATAAGCAGACAGATTTACTGATGGTAAGAAATTAACGCCGCCTAAAAACACTGAAGGTGGAATAGTGCGTTGCCAAACCGAGGCCAGAATATTAGGCCTCGAGCAAAAGCAAGTTTACCGGTAAGTTTCCTACAAACCGAAACACGTCAACGGCAAATACTGACGTTATGGCGCAGGAATAGGTAGGGCGGTGGTACCAATCTGGGCGAGTCGCTGCGAAATTCTACCACCTACTAAATACCATCTGAAAACTTAATAAATCAACTGTATATCTCTTTTCTGTCTTTTTAAACTTTTACAAAAATGTAACAGCAAAAAGTACTGGAAGTATTGGCTGAAAAAATATAAATATAGTAATTGAAACAAATAAAACTGTTATTTAAAAATTAGTAATTTATATAAAACTGACGATTACATTTCTTTGTTGTTTATCTAAGGTTATCTGAAGACTGTTAAAGATCGATCAGAAATTATAACATATCTATTAATCAACCTAAGAAATACTTTAACCAAACTTATATAGTTATACCGATTTTAATATCTTTTACACGAAAATTGGCACTTACTATACATGTCCAACTTGTGTTTTACCAAGATCTGATGAATGATTTAAGTTATATTTCATAATATGTTTTTAATTGACTATACGGATGACATTCTTTTTTGGATACAATGGAAAAAATAATTTGCCAGCGTAGAGGTAAGTTCGACTGCATTTTATCTACCTAGTCTTGCCATAAATATTGTAATAAAGAAAAAAAATATTTTTTTAACTGCAAATAACATATATTACTTTTACAGTGTGTTAGTTTAATACATAAATATACAACAATTAAAAATATAAAAAGCTTATTCGAAGTGGTCTCCATTGGCTGCAATACAGTCCTTTAAACGTTGAGGCCAGTTATCAATAGAAGCACGCACTCTTTCCATGGGAAAATTCTTCACTGCCAATCGTATAGATTGTTTTAGGGACTCCAAATTATCATGGCGTTTAGAGCAAGCTGTACTCTCTAAAACTGACCATAAATCATAATCCAGCGGATTAAGATCGGGACTAGACGACGGCCAGTCTTCAGCTCTGATGAAGTCCGAAACGTTCGCTTCCAACCAAGACTGCGTGGACCGAGCTTTATGACCCGGCGCCGAGTCTTGCTGGAAGGACCATACTTGGTTATTGAACATGGTGATGTTAAGGGGCTTAACTACCTTCTCAAGAATGGTATCTTGATACACTTGTGCCGATGTTTTGATACCTTTTTCACAAAAATATGGCTCAGTCACTCCTTCATAGCTAACACCCCACCAAACCATCACTGAAGTTGGATAATGTCCACGTTGCACTCTGTCGACTAATTGGGAAGCTTCCTTAGAGCTTTGAGCATAAATACGGTCATTTTGTTTGTTAAAATGTTGCTCAATTGTAAAAATTTTCTCATCCGTAAACAAAATTTTTCTGTGACCTCCCTTTGCGTACCGCTTCAGTAATTGTTTCGATTTTACGACCCTATTCTTCTTTAAATTATCAGTTAAGAAATGACCAGAGCGTCTCTTATAGGCTGCAAGTCCTAAGTCATCTTTTAAAATACGCGACATGGTTCTAGGTGCTATCTTCATTTCCCGAGATAAAATCTTTTGCTTTCGGACAGGATTTCTTCGAATTCTTTCCCTTACTGCTTTGACCACCTTTTTCGTACGAACACTACGTGGACGGCCAGATCTTTTTCTGTCACAAACAGAGGAAGTCTCATTGTACCTATTAATAGCCCGGTACACAAACATTTTACTAAAACCAAGTGTATGGAGAGTTTTAAAAATTGCATTTGGCTCCATACCTACTTTGTGTAATGCAATCACAGCGATTCGGTTCTCTTTATCACCCCACTCCATTTTAATATCGCAAAATATTGTACAATGTATTGGCGCCAAAATGAGAAAACACAATGAACAATCGTATAAAAATGACAGATTCGAAATTCAAATGTAATATTTTTTTATTTTTAAGTGTAACAGTATTTATGGCCAGACTAAGTATATAAACTCAATTCAGCCGGTAGATTTTTTATGTATGTACCTACACCAATTTCTCCGAGGTTTCTGTACCGATTTACATTTTTTTTTTGATGCAGAATAGTTTCGAAATGGTCCATAAAACTTTGATCCAGGTAGGATCATTAGTTTCTACTTTATGAGCATTTTTTATCTACTTTCACCAATCCCGATTTTTATTTTAATAAATTAAATCATGTCGGCAATATATTAATAAGAGTTAAATAAAACGTAGGTAACTTTAATAAAAACCGACTTCAAAACTAGAAAGTGAAAAATAATAAAGATTTTTAGTTTTGAAGTCGGTTTTTATTAACTCAGTTATTTTTAGTTATTAATTAAAAATTCAAAATTGTAGCAATACCTATTTTGTTAAATTTCACATCAACCGTATTATCTTAAAAAATTTAATAAAAATTATTCTTTAAGTATGTATTAATTATCTTTAACTAACCGAACGCTTTACGTTAACAGCTACTAACAGTTTCGTTATATGAAAACATCGTTTCTCCATTTTCTCTGCAACTTACCGAGCCTTTTTTTCATTTGTACCTACTCTTGACAAAACTAACACAAAAAAAAATTAGCAAATTGGTCCATTCATTCAGGTGTTATGCGATAGCCACATTTTTATAGTTAGATATAGGTATACAGATAACATAATATATTTGAAGTTCCGAAACGTCTGAATACTGTATCTATTCTCAAAGTTACATACATATCTTCACGCCAAGTCACTTAGGGGTAGGCAGAGAGTATTATTACTACTTAATTACTTAATTATTATTACTTATATTATTAAAATAATGTATTATATTATTACTTAATTATCAAAGTTATTATTATGTATATTTACATATTCATTGTACATTGGAAATAGCGCAGTATTAATAAGTTTAGGAACATCAAAACACCTATTAAAGATAGTGAACACATACTTAAAGAATATTTTCCATTCTAAGCCGTTTTTACTGTCACATGTTATATGATGGGACAATTATCTGACAACAATGAATTTTATGACTAGTTTATAGTGCTTGCTACAGGTGTCATGTACACGTTAAC
Source organism: Calephelis nemesis (assembly GCA_002245505.1). Classification (NCBI taxonomy): domain Eukaryota; kingdom Metazoa; phylum Arthropoda; class Insecta; order Lepidoptera; family Riodinidae; genus Calephelis; species Calephelis nemesis. The sequence goes on along the minus strand of NJDD01005045.1, from coordinate 35,526 downwards.
TAAAAATGCACGTGTAAGTCATACTTTTTTAGGTAAGAGGCAAACAACCTTACGGGATCTGATGGTAAGTAGTCACAATTATGCTGCAAAAGAAATGCACAGTTTTTTACATTCGGACAAGCGTTTGAACATGCAGATTACTTTACTGGTAGTGAATACAATGTAGACATTATAAATGTTATAGGTGCGTTGCTATCCTATAACCAAGATGCCAGGCCTAATGTGAATGTCTGCTGGCTTTTAAACCCTCCGGGCCGGAACGCGACAGTGCCAAATACTGTGCCTTATCCGGGTAAGTTGCTGCACGGCTACTGAACTTTACCACCAGTTGTCTTGTTGATAATAAGTCATTTAACTAAGACTCGTCTTTTTCTTTACTTTTAGCTGCTAGTCTATATTAGGGAATCCAGACAAATACGGATTAAATTATGTAATTCGGATTTTACTAGAATTTTATATAAAAATTGCTTCTGTGGATTAGCGGCCCGGCGTCGGACTCGACTTCTTGAGGGTCCGAGTTCGATCCCCGGGTCGGGCAACTAAAAAAATTAGAAAATGCTTCAATTTTCTAATAAAAATAACGTTGCCCGGTATTGGACATGTTTATCAGTTACAGGGGTTCTGCGGTATAAGCAAAATAAAAGCTTCAAGAAAATCTACCTTTCTGACATCTGTTATGGAAGAAAACATCTGTTATAGATAGGCAGGTGGTTCTCCTAATGAAAAGTGATTTCCGCTGCCCACAAACAGCTGCAACACCTACAGTGATCTCACATTTGCCATGCCATGCTTTTTGGATTGAGTAAGGTCATTTCTTGAATGTCTCCAGGCGTGTTTCGGAAAAATTGCCACCAGTAATAGATTTGACTACTGTGTAGTGTGAGACAGAAATAAATACCGCGACGATTTAGCAATAAAAACCGTATAAACTAATAACAAAATATAAAACAATATATTGTGAGTTAAATGGCGCTAACCAGTTAACGGTTTGCGGTTTGATGATCGACGATATTAACACTGCGGTTACCTTGGCAATCAACTAAAGACCTTGTCAAGTTTTTATATGCTTAATATTTTTTAAATATAATAGTTTTTTTATTGTTATACAACGCAATTATATTACGTCACAGTGTAATTTTCGTTGGGAAAATGTGATTGCATTTTAGCGAATGTTCGAGAACTTTCAACAAGTGGTTTGACTAATCTATATGTTAATACGTGATGCCAAAACTGTGGACCCCTTTTACGAAAATTGCGCGGACGCAGAAGTATAAAATTTGGCACACTTATAGTTTATGTGTAGGAGAAGTGCAGAACGCTAATAGTGTTCAATGATAATGCTTATAAAGTACGTTAAATGCATAAATAAAACATTACGCACACTACCATGCATTTGACACACACAAACAAGTAGGTATATTGACGACAACGGTAAAAGATCACAGATGGCGCACTAAAAAGTTTGGAAACAAAGTAGTTGGTCTTGAGAAATGAAGATGGCGTTCTTATCGACAAGATATTAAAATATATTATGGTCGAATTTCGACCAACGGGCGACCACTAGTTTAAATAAATAGCATGAGTTTTACTACTGAGGCTCCGAAAAAAATTGTATGTGTGTTGAGGTCTTTCAATAAAAGAAATCTTGCTTATATCTTCAAATATATTTACTGATTCAAAATTGTACGACGACTGTGGCCATCTTGCCACAACGAAACTATTTATAAAGTTTTTTAGTCGACATCAATACTTCTTTTAGCGGTCAACATGACATTCAAGCGGATATTCAGATAATTAAATTAACAATATCAGTACCGGCAATTACTTTATGACAAAAACAAATGGTTTAAATAATAGCTACAACAAATACTTGATTAATAAATACAATCCGATGTACAACTAAGACAACATGATATAATTTAATATGAAAAGTAATACACTCGATACATTCATGATTGCCAACATGATATAATTTAGTATAATAAGACAGATAATACACTGGATACATTCATGATTGCCAACATGTGTGAGCTTTCCTATGTAAAAGTGTGTATGAGGCGATTAGCGGTTTGCATTGACTACTAACACTAACTCGTAGTTTTCGACGCGACGACTTATTTATCTTAGCACTATAATTGTCTTATTTATTCCTGTTGATATAATATTAGTGTTCCTCTTTGTTTCTATAAATCTTAAAGAAAGAAAAAATTTCGCCCCAGACAGGATTTGAACCTGTAACCTTTCGTCTCAAGCCGACGAATGCTCTAACCAATTGAGCTACTGAGGATTCAAGTCCCGTGGCGAAATTTTTAATTCCTTTCTAACCCGTTAACGCGGGTAGTTATGTCCTACTTTTTTTTTTTTTTTTCTTTCTTTAAGATTTATAGAAATTTATCCCAGGCACAGGGCAAGTGCTAAAAAAATAAAAATTCGATTCCTCTTTGTTGTTTTTTCGGTTTGAAGGATAGAGAAGCTGCTAAGCTCGATGAACGAGATTGCTGGAAGCAGATGGATTTTCTAATAGCAAGAAATACACTTCACCGACAGAAACTTAAGATATTGATGGTGTGTTGCTAAATTAGACAAATTAAGGCACCTGTTCTATTTTTTTTTTTTTTTTTATGATATTGGAAGGCAAACAAGCAGACGGATTTCCTGATGGTAAGAAATTCACGCTGCCTAGAGACACCAAAGGTGGTAATGGTGCGTTGCCAACCTGGCGCCGGGATTTTAGGCCTCGAGCAAAAGTAAGTTTACCGGCTACCTTACCCTCCGAACCGGAACACGTCATGACGTTATGGCGGCAGGAATAGGTAAGGCGGTGGTACCAAACCGGGCGAGTCGCTGCTAAACTCTACCGCCTAGTCAGAATTCACGGTGTTAGTGACAGTGAGCCTTTGCTCGCCTTTTACGAGCTGCCTGGCAAGGCAGATGGTCTATTCTACAAAGGAGCCCGGACCAACACGGGGAAAAACTAACTAAGCTTGATCTCTATTCAGGCGAGCATTGACATGGCGGTATGAACAGACATTCATTACAATTCATTAAACTGTTGCCAGATTTTACTAAGTTTTGTCCCGTGTCTAACAAAAAAATAACATAAGTGACCTTACATGCTTTAATCACATGCTCTGTATTTGGCGATCATTCGGCTCTGGTGAGAATACTAATAATGATGATTGACCTTTACTCACAAAGTAAGTATTATCAGCATCCGCATAAATATATGTTGATTTTATTATTTATACATTAAAAAAAAAAGTATCTTCACGCCCATATCCCCGAAGAGATAGGCAGAGGCACAACCAGGGCACCCTAGACTAGCCGAAGATACTAAGTCCCACAATGTGATAGGTGGCAAGCCTATCGCCAACCGGACACATTTCCAATCCCGACCAACATTTTTTTTATTAGAAAATTGGAAAAATCCAATTTTCTTTTTGTTGGCCGACCCGGGATTCGAACCCGGGACCTCATGCAGTCACGTCCAACACCCAGACCGCTAGACCACAGAGGCGATATGTATATTTATATATTTTGTTAGCAAATTTTGGACAGTGCTGGTATTTTCTATAAAAACAGCACAGTTATTGTTTTTAAAATATAACTATATACGAGTATATATTTTATACTTACCCATGGGTTAGGCAATTATAATTTAGCTATTCAAAATTCAGACTCGGAGAAACATCGATAGTTTTGTATAATTAAATCCCTTTGTCTTAAATGTTTAACATGTTTAATAAGGTTATCGATGTTTCATTTTATTTAATTCTTTATTGTACACAATTTATGACTTAAAATATGGACAGTGATAAACAGAAATGCACAAAAGGTGGGCTTATCTCTAGGTCTACAGATTTCTTCCAGCCAACCCTAAAATTTAGAATCTGTGATGAAACAGTAGGAGGTATCATGCACAATAAATAAATAACCTAAACATAGAAACAATATAAAAAAAAACTCAATAATGACATACTTTAAAACAATATAACTAATATAAATAAGAAAATTTTAATTAATTTAACATTTTAATTAATATCCGCATCAGAGTCAGTTGACATTACATCACTTTGGTTTGTTTTATTAGCTAACCATTAATTTCAAACTCCGGTAATAAAATCAGAAATTAAATAAATGTATTTTCTTCTGTTATCTCATGAGTATAAAAATAAGTCCCCATTTTTCTTAGTTACTGCATCATACACTATACCGTTATGCTAATTATATTATATATTATACATAACATCGTCTTTCAATTGACTTACAGGTCATACATAGTTCATAGCGTCCGATATTTCGGACGGGTCATAAAATCCGAAGTAAGCCGTCAGGTGCTGTTTTTTGTTGACTAAATACTTAAAAGCATCACAACTGTCCACTATTTAACATAATCATTGATTTAAACAAAATAATAAACTTTATGCTGTAATCGCCTCTGTGGTCTAGCGGTTCAGTTGTTGGACTTGATTGCATGAGGTCCCAGGTTCGAATCCCAGGTCGGGCAACAAAAAGAAAATTGGGTTATTTCAATTTTCTAATAAAAAAAATGTTGCTCGGGATAGGATATGTGCCCGGTTGACGATAGGCTTGCCACCTATCACATTGTGGGACTTAGTATCTTCGGCTAGTCGTGGGTGCCCTGGTTGTGCCTCTGCCTACCTCTTCGGGAATAAAGGTGTGAATATACTTCTTTTTTTATGCTGTAATGGGTTAAATGGATGGACTACATGTCCTCAACCTTTTTTTGTGTCAGGGTAAGGTTTATATAAATAAAATCGATATTCATTACTAGCACAGCATAACGTCTGTCGGCTGAGATAGTCTCTAATAGAATTCCACCAAGGGCCGATACTGGAAAGTATAAACTTTACAAGGCACAGAGTTCAACATATGACAATAGCACCGGTGACCTCACAGGTGCTATGTATTTGTGTCGTGTGCACTCTTATTTGGCAGCCGGTTGGCTCACGTGTGAATACTAATCGTCATAATTTGACCTCCGCTACTGTACTTCCGATACGGTGATCGCTTTATTATTTTCCTCTAATGCTTTTGACCACTGATGGTCACACGAGTCACGAATATTTCCTGAACGAAAACGTTGAAACCAAAAACGCGCTCTGTTTTCTTTTAAAAAAACGATCGCCCTATACAAGTACACTATTAACACTTCATTACGTCGGTACCCGTAAATAAAGCTAAATTTCCAGTTTTCCATTTTAAACTGAGCGACGCAAATATAAAAAAATCAGAAGAAAAAACAAATAAATGACGGTTTACAAAACATAAATATCTGTAGAAATAGCTGCATATATCGGTTTGATATTCTTAACAAGGAGAAATTTATGATCGAAGTGGCGAGTACGACAAAACACCAATTTCATATTAAAGATATTAATATTATTTTTTGATTAAACGTATTCGGTTAACTGGCTAATAGAATCCTGTAACAAAACATAAACGCTCAACAATCTAAACTTAACAATTAGCAATCTTAACGCGATCGATTACTATATCTATACAAATATTTTAATTGCGAAAGTCTGTCTGTCAACTGCTCTATTAATGATTAAATATATAGGCTATTAGAAACTGTAATTTAATAATATTTTCGTATCAGTTTGTAATGAAAACACCAAAACTGAGAAATGTCTGACACCAACGCCTGCCCCCGTCGAAAATCGAACACAAGCCTCGTTAGGTCGGTGGCGTCAGGCGTGATGTTGTGTGTAATCAAAAAGTGTTTTTGATATATTAATTCTTGATTTGTATTTAAGGTAAATCTAGCTCATATTTACATAATATGTTATAGTTCCATAGTCGGCACTTGGGAAATGCTATAAATATGTCAAAAATATTTGTAAATTTCAAGTAGATATGAAGATAGATAGAATGTTAATTATCTTTTAATCAGTTTAGGTTGACATTTTCGGTACGAAATTGTAAATTACAGCTGCACTCTTAGATCACGATTCCACTATAATTATAAAACAATCATTAACGACCGCACTTAATTATCATTTAATAAGTCCTTAAGTTGAAATTTTCTAAACAAAATTGTGACTTGCAATAATAGATTAAATTCTGATAAAGCTGAAATTTAATAAGTAATTCTTAAATTGGCATTTTGTGTTCAAAATCATTTAATCCCGATTTGGTCCGGGTCTTCTGAGTAGAAAAGACCACCTGCCCCTTTGTGAGGCAGCTAGTAAGACGCAAATTACTGCCACCATAATGACAGTGTCATGTTCCGGTATGAAGTTGAGGGTAGCCGGTAGACTTGCACAGTAGGCCTTCCATTGCAACATCAGGACAGCGACACACTTATGAGATATTGGTTGTCGGCGACCTCTAACATAACTCGAACATAAACTCGAAAAAAAAAAGTATCTTCGCGCCCATGTCCTTGAAAAGGTAGGCAGAGGTACAACCAGGACACCCACGACTAGCCGAAGATATTAAGTCCCACAATGTGCACATAACCAATTCACGGCAACGTTATTTTTATTAGAAAATTGAAATTATGCATTTCGTAATTATTTTGTGGCCCGACCCGGGGATCGCACCAGGAACTTCTTCTTGAGGTTTCAGGTGCGATCCGACCGGTGCGATGTGGACCGCTAGACCACAGAGGCGACAATTAATAAATACATTTATTAAATGTATGTTAATAAAGTAAATTAGTTAAGAATCAAAGTATATATTGTATTATTAAGGTGAATAAAAACCATTATAGAGCATTAGCTTATTTAAATATTCGAGGAGTTGTCCAGCAACTAATCACCATAGTAACCGTGTATTTGTAGACTCTAGATTTTCAATAGCTGTCGTGAGCTACCATCACGAACATGCTGCCCTGGTACATGAGGTATAAAAATAATAAGAATTAGTTACCTGATAAAAAACCAAGCATGTATGACACAAACCATGGTCAACCACGTACAATTATATAACTATTAGTTTATTACACTTAGACCCACTTGCACACTCCTGGGTTAAATATTTAACTCAAGGTTAGCTTCTAACATAGGACTAATTCAATATACATTTGACAGTTTAACCCGTTATTAAATTTAACCTAGGAATGTGCAAGTGGCCCTTACACAATTGTATATAAGCTGTCCATATTTTGTGTTAGTATTGATGTATATAATAGATGATATTTTTAATTTAATGAAAAGTGTAATATTTTAAACCGTGCTTGCATTACTACTGTCGTAGACTTAATTAGTAATACCAAAGACTATGACATATTTTAATTTGGTTATGTATATCGCCTCTGTGGTCTAGCGGTTCAGTTGTTGGACTTGACTGCATGAGGTCTCGGGTTCAAATCCCGGGTCGGGCAACAAAAAGAAAATTGGGTTTTTCCAATTAAAAAAAAATTGCTAGGGATTGGACATGTGCCCGGTTGGCGATAGGCTTGCCACCTATCACATTGAGGGACTTAGTGTCTTGGGCTAGTCGTTGGTGCCCTGGTTGTGCCTCTGCCTACCTCTTCGGGGATATGGGCGTGAAGATACTTTATGTATAAGAAATTCACGCCGCCTAGAGGCACCAAAGGCGGTAATGTTGCGTTGCGTTGCCTGAGACCGGGATGTTAGGCCTCGAGCAAAAGTAAGTTTACCGGCTACCTTACCCTCTGAACCGGAACACGTCGTGCCGTTATGGCGATAGGAATAGGTAAGGCGGTGGTACCAATCCGGGTGAGTGCTGCGAAACTCTACCACCTAGTCAGATGTCACGGTAAGCCAATGCTCGCCTTTTACGAGCTGCCTGGCAGGAAGGCAGATGATCTATTCTGCAAAGGAGCCCGGACTTTATGTTGGATTTCCTAGTCGTCAGTTTATATATAACTAGCGGCCCGCCCCGGCTTCGCACGGGTTTGAAATATACATATAAACCTTCCTCTTCAATCACTTTATCTATTAAAATAAACCGCATCAAAATCCGTTTGGTAATTTTAAAGCATACAAAGGGACATAGGGCAGAGGAAGCGACTTTGTTTTATTCTATGTAGTGATTGTATACGTTACGGAAAAAACCTAGAATAATGTGATCTTCATTTATTTTTATTTTTATTCACTGTCATGTAGAGATGTGACTTAACCTTTGTTTCATTATGTTAAAATAAAAAAAAGTGTGTGTGTGTGTGTCTGCTACGACGCACGATTGGAGTTTACTCCTTACGAAATGTATCTTGCAGCACACATGTCTCCTACAGCAGATGTAGTTATGTTAATTCTTCTTTAATCAGTATCATCGCAGACATTAGAAGTGTGATCCAAAAAGTCAGTACTTTGATAGATAGCAACTCCTCCTGCACGGAGACTACGAAGTATCGCGCAGGAGGAGATCCCGAGAATGAGAAACGCTGTGTAATGTATTCCATCTCATTCTTTTACACGTTCAATCTTACAGATATATATGTTTGTCTCTTTCTACGTAACGCATCAACGCCTCGTGTTACACTTGATTTTACTCCTCATAAAATTTTCGTACCGGGCCTTATAACTCAAATCGTTTCTTAAGGAGTAAACTCCAAAAAAAACATTGAATCAATGCAGGTAGAGCTGCGGTCTCAGGCCAGTTCCATTATATAAGTTCATGAGTCACCAACACATAATCTAATGGTGTCAGTGCGACGCTCCATGTATTGTTTGAAAACAATCACGGTGTAGGAGGTTTCGCTGCCAAGTTCAAGGTTGCCAATAAATTGATTCCGTCCTATTAATATTGTTAATTAACTGCTACTTGTCGTTTTGATTGTTTACAAATTCATGAACACATTTTTCACACAACTTACAGGGTATGCGGAGAGTATACGATGCCAAGTGTTACTTTTCTTGCCGACCTGCCCAGCTTCAAAGTTCATAACTCTTTTCATACAAGTACAAGGCCAATGATCAAGGCCTAACGGCCTAACGGCCTTGAGCAAAGGTCCCGGCCTCAGGTTGTCAGCGCACCATTACCACCTTTGGTGTCTCTAGGCGGCGGAAATTTCTTACCATCAGGAAATCCGTCTGCTTGTTGCCTTCCAATATCATAAAAAAAATTAGATGTCAGTCACACCTCAATCGCAAAAAAAATTGGCAATCTATAACCAGGAGTACAACACGGGCCACTTTTCATGGCGATCGCTTTACAGGATCTTATATTACAACAGAAAGACTTAAAAATTAATCCGCAAGCAAAAAAGACATACCTCAAAACACTTAAAATTTCAATAACTTTTATTTTTAACCGCTGAATTTGTAAATATTTTTGTAGAAAAATAATCATACATACATGTCTTCACGAGAAGTCCCTTACGGGGTGGGTAGGTATGAATTTTGTGTACTAACAAATATTGCCAGCATTTATTTTCATTTGTCCAAAGAAAAACAAATCCTGTTAATATTATAAATGCGAAAGTTTGTATGTATGGATGTATGGATGTTTGTTACTCTTTCACGCAAGATTACGATGAAATTTGGTATGTAGGTAGCTGAAGACCCAGAATAACATATAGGCTACTTTTCATCCCGGAGTTCCCGCGGGATTGGGACTTACGCGGGTGAAACCGCGGGGCGCAGCTAGTCTATAATAAATCACCAGAGACATAATTCCAGGTGTCATTTCCATTACACACCACATTGATCTGATGAAGGAGGTATTGAGCTATAAAACGATATCGACACGTGATTTCTGATGATGCGGTTTTCCTCAACAATTACCACGTACGTATCATGTGTCCCAATAAAAAAAACAGTAACTAGTATAAACTATTACATTAAATTATGTTTCACTTCTGATAAAAAGTGATATTTATTCGGCTAAATCAGCAACATTTTGGCCTTTTTCGACCCTTAAGGGGCCACATACGCCAAAATACGTCAGCAGTTTAATGTTTTTTTCATACAAAGCAATCATGGATCTTGGTGACAAAAATACAAAAGATTAACATGAATATGCTTCATAAGACTAGTGTTTCCCAAACACGATTCATTTCACTTTGCTCGATAGAAAAAAAAACAAAAAGTTAACCCTTTTTTGAAAGCAAAACCCATCTGTCTATTTCAATTGTGAAAATATCGACACCAGATTTATCATAAACATAGATAAGTACTATACCTAAAAGATAAGTGTTTCAGTTTTTATACTTTTTTTCGAATTACTTTTATAGTGTCAAAAATAGTGATTTGTCGCTTAAGACGTTTACTTTAGAGCGCAATATTTCAAAGTAATCATGGAACGAGGGAGTGCGGCGATTGACTCTTCTGGCTGACTGAGTATGGGGCCTTAATTTGTTTTATCATTTACTACTATACTTTGCATAATTCTGTTCTTATTTCAACGCAGTTGCATGGAAGCGAGAGTTTTATATGCCAGGAAAACCATGACAGTAACATAAATGCGGTCGAAATGATAACGCTACGAAAAATCTGTGGTGTACCTAACGCTCGCTGACCGCATTAGTAACTTTGAGATCCGAGAAAGAGTGGGAGCGTGAACGCTCACGCTGTTCGGTTTCATTGTATCTTAACGCCCATATCCCCGAAGAAACAAGGCAGAGGCACAAACATAATAAACAAATAGCGAAGCGCGGTAAGCAGAACTAATTATTTTTATTAGCAAAAATGTATATAAATAACGAATTACAATAAGACGAGAATATTTCTATTAAGCACAATACAATCAATTTAAAAATTTTGTGCAGATGTTATATAACTAAAATAATATTAATATGCATACACCCTTTTTTTAATAACTAGTGCACTTTTCCATAATACACTTTATTTAACAATTTATATTACACTTCAGCCAACCGGCTTTACCTTTCACTGCATCATCAGACCTTTACAATGAAAAATAAATAAGTTTATTTCATTTTAATCAGTATGAGATTGTAAGTTACAAATGGCACATAAATAAACAAAAAATGTAAATTGTAAACAAACCAAAACGAAGTGTGTTTAATTAAAAGAACGAGTGTTTGACCTGTCTGTGTGTGAGTCTGTCAGTGGCACCATAATTATTGAATGGATGGACCGATTTAACGCGGATGTTGTTTGAAAGCTGACGTGATCGAAATGGTTCTTAGATACATTACATGTAGATTTTGTAGGGGGTTAATTTAAAATTTTTAATTTTATTATTGAAGATTATACAGATTCTTGTTATCGTGGGATACCACTGAGGAACTTTTAAATAATCTAGAGCGATTCCAAAAATCATATATATGATAACATATTACAGTACCACGCTCAACTAAAATGGCTTCCCACCTTCAGGGCAGTAATTCTCATATTTTATATCTCCTTTTTAACATTATTTTTATTCCTAATACTCGTAAATAATCAAAAAGCTTTTCCATTCCTTCCATCCTCCAAGTTCCCCTTATTATCCTTCCGTATATAAAAAGTCTCTATTACTTGTTACCTGCGGCTTTCAACGTTATCCGTTGAAATTAAAAAAAAGTAGTCTACGTCCTTCTCCAACGTTTAATCTGTTTTTATTTAAATATTAAAATCAGTTCAACAAAAATGGTAGAAATACGTTACTGTTTATTATCTGCACTTCGGCAATAACTGTAAAATTCAACTGTATCCAAAGTTACAGAAACCTCTAACAGAAGTTTTTTTTTTGAAAATTTAGAAATACACATCGGGTTACAAAGAAAAGAAATATAAAATACATGTAGTTTCATTTTTGTAGTTAAAATAAAACCACTTGCCCGGGATTGAATATATTAAATATGTGTGTTGGCGATAGGCTTTCCACCTATCACATTATGGAACATAGTGTCTTCAGTTAGACGTGGGTGCCCTGGTTGGGCCTCTACCTACATCTTCGTGGATATGGACGTGACGACACTTTTTTAGAAACACATATTTAGAAAATCTAGCAAAAAATTTTGAGCATTGAATGTTGCCGAAAAATCGTTCAGGCCAAATTTAACACCAACAATGGTAACTTTACATTAAACGAACGGGATCATCCAGGAGTAGAGTAACATGAGCGGTCATTCTTGGTATGGGGTAGTCAGAATTATAGTTCATAAGATAGTCTTAGGAGAAAATAATATTTTTTATTATGTTCCGACTCAACATGAAGGTCATTTTTATCCTCTGTCTATAGACTGTCGTTAGACTATAGTGTTATTTTAAAACTACGATATCTCCTTAGATATTTATTCAAATCAAGCGATGTAAAGGGCAATTTTGTTGAAATTAAATACTTGTGAAAGAAATAGTAGAAATATGCTATTGCTGATTTTTTTTAGAACATTTACAGAGTAACAATTCTGTCATGCACGATTTTTACGAAACTTTAACCGTTTACGCAGCGCACACAGTGGAAGCTCTCCATAAGAAAAACATCCCTCGATTTTAAGACATTCTTCATTAGTGCTACGCTCCTATTGGTCTTAGCGTAATGAAATAGATTATAGGCTATAGCCTTGCTCGGTAATTAGGCTTTCCCACACTGAAATAATTTTTCAGATCAGACCAGTTGTTCATTTGATTAGCACGTTCAAGCAAGCAAACAAACAAATAAAAAAACAAACAAACGAACTCTTCATCTTTATGTCTAATATTAGATTAGATTAGCTGTAAGACAACTCTTGTCAGAGATAAGCTCGCCTTTTGTTACTTGTTTGTGTTTAAAAATTCTTGTGGTTTATAATGTGTACCTACAATTAAGTGTTAAATACATAAAAAAATACACTTCCATTATGTGCTTATTGTTTTCGCTTATTATTTTATTATGGAGTGTATACACTACTCTATATACTTGCAGCACGTTTTGCATTTTATCCTTATGATTTAACATTTTAATGGTATGTTGTGTTAGGAATAAGTACGTTTTCAAATTACTAATATTGGGAAACCCAGAGTTAACAAATAAATCGTCACCATGACTCTAAAAACAAAGTGCGATAATGATAAAAAATTAACACAAAAAGTTGTTATGGACTTTAAACCTAGGCCTTTACGAGATAAGTTACTAGCCAAATATTGAATGCCAACCGGACATAGAAAGTACCTACAAATGTTGCATTACTTTTTATAGAATCAAAGGAATATAAATAATAGGTGCTAACAGTTTTACTTCATTTATTTTATTGAGATTTAGTTTTCTACAGCGTTAAGCTTCTTTAAAACAAATTCAGTTTTGTTACAACACTTATTACTTTAAAGCTGCTGGAACAGTTTTGATGACATGTGGTTATTTAGATTTTTCTCAGTCCGTTCCGAATGCATAAGCGTTAAAACATAAAAAACGCATGACACGGGGCGAGCGGTACGAAATTTACGGGAACAGCTAGTAATAAATACCTAAATGGTTGGGTGTATCTTACAACATAATATACAGTAATAGAAAATTATTAAAATCAAGCTAAAATCCAAAGTTTGCTGACCATCAACTATGAATATAATATAGACAGATTTTTTAAGGTGTCAAGATGAAAATGATTTCAAACAATTGTTCAAAGCAAAATAAAACCAGTTAAGAGATACATTTAATCTAGATATTAGCATAACTATGAGTTCTGCAGCAATCATTTTTTTATATACACGAGCATATAAATGATATTGACCTTGTATTATGTAGGTGTGGATTGCCAGTCTGATAAGAGAGCCAGAGATAACATAATGATAAAAGAACAATAGATGATCGTTTGGTCAGAGATTGTCAACTGATATCACAACTGGGTTCTGTCGATTTCAAATTTCCCCCCGTGTTGGTCCGGGCTCCTTTGTAGAATAGACCATCTGCCTTTCTGCCAGGCAGCTCGTAAAAAGCAAGCTTAGGCTCACCATCACTAACATCGGGACATCGAACTAGGTGGTAGAGTTTCGCAGCGACTCACCCGGATTGGTACCACCGCCTTACCTATTCCAGCCGCCATAACGTCATGACGTGTTCCGGTTCGGAGGGTAAGGTAGCCGGTTAACTTACTTTTGCTCGAGGTCTAACATCCCGGCCTCTGGTTGGCAACGCACCATTACCACCTTTGGTGTCTCTAGGCGGCGGAATTTTCTTACCATCAGGAAATCCGTCTGCTTGTTTGCCTTCCAATGTTATACAAAAAAAAATTGAGGAAAATACTTAATGTTGTGTAAACATAAAAAAGAAGAAGTTAATGATAATGCTGTGTAAACATATGACTTACTTATTGAAATCGAAGCCGGTTTTATGCAGTTTTAAAGTAAATAAAACTATTATGACTGAATGAATCCAAAATAATTAAAGCGCAGTAAAACTGCAAAGCCGGTTCCATTAAGGAAGGTACCTCATTAGGTACCTGGTCGCAATTTGATAATTCTTTTTTCGAAAGATAGTTGATCATTCCGAAATGTCGTATTCAAAAGTTAGTGACCGTGTTGGTCCGGGCTCCTTTGCAGAATAGACCATCTGCCTTTCTTGCCAGGCAGCTCGTAAAAGGCGAGCATAGGCTTGCCGTCACTAGCACCGTGACATTTGACTAGGTGGTAGAGTTTCGCAGCGACTCGCCCGGATTGGTACTACCGCCTTACTTATTCCTGCCGCCATAACGTCATGACGTGTTCCGGTTCGGAGGGTAAGGTAGCCGGTAAACTTACTTTTGCTCGAGGCCTAACATCCCGGCCTCAGGTTGGCAACGCACCATTACCACCTTTGGTGTCTCTAGGCGGCGTGAATTTCTTACCATCAGGAAATCCGTCTGCTTGTTGCCTTCCAATATCATAAAAAAAAATCAAAAACCATCAGTTGGATAATGATAAAACTAATATGGAACTACCAACGAAGAATGACCTGTCTTTCTTAAAAAGCAACCATCAAAATCGGTTTGTTATCAAGTAACAAACATAAAAAAACTTAAAAAAAAATGTAGTCGAATTCAGAAGCTCCTCTTTTTAGCGTCGGTTAACTTTAATACACATAACTTAAAACTTACGTTGTAAGTTTTAAATTGATTTTATTACAGAAAAGTGCAGTGATGTTTCATGAAATATAAAAAACTTTTATTATAATTATGTTTGTCATCTGTAATTAAATTAAAATTTAAAAAGCCCCACTCCTTTCACCCTGAGGCGCTGACAGAAAACCTTGCACTTTCTACTGTGACATTGATGCTGAACAGTAAACCTTTTTTCAGAAGTAGGGTAGAGTATCTTTAAATCCATATTTCCGGGACAACCAGGGCACCCACGACTAGCCGGAAAAAATCTCACAATGCGATGAATGGTAAACCTTTCACTAACTTGGCACATAACTTATCCTGGGCAACGTTATTTTTATTAGAAAATTGAAAGAAACATTTTTTACCGACTCAGGGATGGAACCTGGGCCTCAAGAAATTAAGTCCGACGTCGAACCGCTAGACCAAAGAGGCGATCACATACATAATGCTAAGTATGTTGTTCCTATTGTTAGCTATAAGTTGAAACCACATGTCGTTAAAACCTTTATAATATGTACTTTAAAGTATTTATTATATCTAGTATTAAACGATTTCTATGTCCCCTCAACATTTGTATACTCTTCCTCAAAACACAAAAATTTCGTTACGATAAAACCAGTGTATTCGGTATGATACAGACAGACAAGCATATAGAGAAATAGTCATACAGATTGGCAGACACTCAGACGAACAAAAATTCTCTCTCAATTGGACCCACATTTTTTAAAACTATTTTTCTACAGATTTCACTCTTCTAGAAGTTTATTATAAGTATAGATATGAATTTTTACTGAGAAAATTGCCTAATGTATCAAATTATTTAACTGTTTTGTTACGCCATAATGCATCATGAGTTTTTTGCTCTCTTAATATGATAAAACACTATAGATACAATTGTATGAATAGGATTGCGGACCAAATGTTGGTAGCACCTGACATAACAAGTGAATTAAAACATTTTAAACACAGAGGTATGGATTTGTTTTGCCACTTGATAAAGCACTTAAAAAATGAATGATGGTAAAACCATTGTTTGGACAATTTATATTTATGAAATGGAACATTAAAACTGCGTTTGTGCATTTATTAAGATTTATTAACATGATAACTAAATAAAAATCCCTGGACAAGTAACACAAAAAAAAACATAATCCCAAAGTTAGCAAATTATAAGCTTATGTTACAATTAAACAAACACCCAGACACTGAAATGCAGATATTTAAATGTTTGTCACACAATTGCCTCAATTCGGAAATACCGTCCCTGTATTCTTTTAACCTATAGCTAGGGTCACCAACCACAAGACGGTATGACAGAGGGTAAAATACAAATTAGTGGTCATACACATAGTCAGCATGATTTGCAAAATGTATATAATAATTGTTATAGAATGTGTATTTGTTTATTACATTGACGTAGATGTTATAGTTCATGTAATTGCGGTTTTTTGAAGAGGAGAATAAACAACTACGCATTCATTACTCAATGTCCTTGGGAACGTCATCTCTCATCCACAAATAGGTCTGATACTTTAAAATGGTATACAAACTTTAGCATTTCTACTGTTACTAAAATATTTACACTACAATTCATAAAAAAGGACGAATGGATTATGTTACGTGTTAGTATTAATATTTAATTTTGACTTTGGTGTCTCCGTGTTGCCACCTGCCTCCCTACCTGGCAGCTAGTAAGAGACAAGCGTAGCTTCAGTGGGTCATCACCAACAAGCGTACTGGTGCCAGGGTGCTGTGCAAAAACTAGGTGGGGTCCTCCTGCCAACTTAGTAACAGTTTTTAGGGTACGAACACTTTAGCCCTAACACAACGGTCACAAGAAACGCACCTACAATATCTATGGTGTTTATAAGTCAGGAGAGCCGTGTGCTAGTTTGCTTTCTTATCTCATCAAAAAATTCTGTGTACGTGAATATTTTAGAGAACAAAGAGAAGTTGAAATTATTTTTTGATCACAGCTCTTAAAGTAAGTTTAATCTTGAAATGGTTAGAAGACTAGACGTACAACATATCTACATCCATATATCCATGCCAAGTCTCTTCTGGGGTAGGCATAGAGTATTGACTACCGAAACTTACGATTGTTGCAGACTTGATTGGCTTTCTCCACATGCATTACCCTTTTTTTACAAACACGCCCGTTTCCGAAGATTCTTGACATCATCCTCGGATAATTCCCGAACGATTTGGTTATAACATTTCAGCTTTGGTGTCACTGGGTACCTATATCCGTCCATCCACATTTGCAATGTATATCTGCATTGCCAATCTTTCATCTGTTATTCATTCCACATGACTAAACTAACGGAGCTTTACCTTTTCTCATTTTTAAACCAATTCTTTCTTACAATTCCTCTGTTTCTCGGATCTCACTTTTACGAATGCGATCAAGGAGCGTTACATCAATATTCTCATGATTTTTCTCATATAACCAAAGTCTCACTTCCATAAGGCGTAACGTGAGATAATAAAACAGTTAAACAAAACTTGTAATACGAAATTTTATTCAAAGTAAAACAAAATTACCTACTATTGAACGTAGAAATCGATTTCATAAATATCAAAACATTATTTCCACCTATTTTCTAAAATGTATGTAAATGGTATACTTCCACAAACAAAAAACAAAAAAGTGAAAACGACGACGATAAATTATAAGAACAGCGAAGAAATTGACAAAATAAAACAACATAAATGGAGTATAATGTCAAGGCTGGTCAGTGGTCAGCAAGTCACCACTGTGTCGCCCGTTACCACGAGCTAAGCGACACATATGTGACAAATCCTAGGCATGATTAAACCTTTTTGAGGTTAATTAATCATTTTGACGCAATACGAATTGTTTTATCATACTGAATATTGTTCAAAGTTACTAAATTTTATAAGTATTTCATTCTTTTTTTTAAAGAAAGAAACACTTGTACTGTTTTACTTATCACTTATAATTTATTACTGTGTAATTAATAGCCTACCAGTTTTGCTTATACAGCATCATCAGGGCTTAAACTTAAACTACTGAGTAGTTTAAGTTTCTTTCTTTAAAAATATGAATAATTGGAAGTTTTACCAAGTGCCGACGATGGAAAATATCAAAAAAATAAGTATTTCATTGTTTTTTTAAACAGAAAGAAACTGTTAAGATTTTTGGAGTTTAAAAAAGTACAGGTAATATGCGTCGCTTAAAGCACTAACCGTCTTATTAATAAACATGGACTGAGGTAGGATAAGTTTAAGTTGATCTTATAGTATGTGTAGAAACTCAGCGGGCTTGTCTTTTTTCAATAATAATATTTACAATATAAACTAGATGAAAAATATAAATTACAATCTTACTTTAAATTAAATAAAAGGTACAACAAATCACATTACAAATTGCAGTGGGAGATTAAAACCTCTATCTCCAAGCATCTTCCAAATACTCTGAGGCCGTATAGGGTAAAAGTGGGAGAGACGCCATATGAGGTGAGACGCCATACCTCCAGAAATTCGATGAGTAAGAAATAAACTACTATATGTCTTGCTGTTTTTGACTACTCTTAAACGCTTATTTCTTAACGTGTCAGTTCTTATTTGACTGTGCTCGAGTGTAACAAGTGCATTACGAAAAGATTATTTTTGCGCGAGATTTTTTCGACATTTTGAGTTTTTTGTTTAAATCAGTGTTAAATGCAACAACACGACGGTATTTAGTTTCTTGTTAGGTTATTTCTACTACATTTAGCAGTATATTTTAACACCTCTGTACACCTACATGGCATCTCTCCCATTATATGAGGAGAGACGCCAACCTTTAAAAAAGTATAAATGTAGAGATATTTTTTGTATAATTTTTCTTGTTTTTAGCCAATGCCAAAAAAATATGTGAGGAAACTTACGATAGTCAGAGGGTAATGGCGCGAAGAAAACTTAATCATGGCTATTAAAAAGGTCAAAATTTGAGAAATATTGAAAAATGAAGCTTAAAAACTTTATGAAATACCGATACGTACCTTGAATAGGCGTCTCATGACTGGCAACACTAAAAAGTCTAGACTAGGTCCTTTAGGTATTTATCAAACGCTTATTATTCATGCCAGAAATATTACTTTTATATGTAATGATGATAATTGCATTGACTGCTTTTGCAGCATCACTTGGGACAAATATTAAGCGCTAAGTTAATGCTGGTTTTGAACCTGATGGATCTACTATTTGATCTTTTACCTATTAATTTTCTGAAAAGTTTAGAATTTAGCATAAACTTGTAAAGAAAAGCAGAAGGCAGTTCCACATTGGCTCTTCATTTCTACAAAGAAACAAAGCAATATGTGTAGGTCAAGCAGCAGGTATACTGTTGCAAGAGCCCACGAAATGAACCGAGATGACGTAGGTGCATTTTTCAAACTGATTGTAGAAGAAATGGTTAATCATGATGTAACCAATAGACCTGAAAATATTTTTAGTATCGACAAGAGTGGAATCCAATTTCTCCCACCCTATATGGCACACACAACGTGTGGGAGAGATGGCCTACTGTCAATTTATAATTTTTATTTTTGTTACTTGTTGATTTAACTTTAAAACTGGTTAATTGTAATTACTTACATACTTAATATAAATGTACCTTTATCATAAAACAATAAATGATTGATTTGTATTGCATTTTCTATTTTTTGCTCAATTTCTAGAAAAAGTATGGGTCTCTCCCACTTTTACCCTAATAGCCTTTTTGACATAATTTTGCTTTGATACATTTTTTAAACTTATTTATAGGTAGATCTCTAATACCAATGGGCAGCTTATTGTAGAAACGTATACATTGACCCAAAAAGGATTTACTAATTTTATGGAGACGAGTTTTGTATGCGGCTAGATTATTTTTATTCCTCGTATTAATATCGTGAACATCACATTTTTTTGTAAACTTACAAAGATTTTTTTAACGTACATTAAGTTCTCATAAATGTATTGAGAACTGAAGGTTAAAATATTTATTTCTTTGAATTTTTCTCGGAGGGAATCCCTTACTTTAAGATTATAAATAGCTCTAATAGCTCTTTCCTGTAATACGAATATATAATATCTGCAGAATTTCCCCAAAGAAGTATGCCATAAGAAATTAAACTATGAAAATAGCTAAAATATACTAATCGGGCCGTTTCAACATCTATTAATTTTCTAATTTTTTTAACTGCAAATTCTGCTGAACTAAGCCTATTTGCCAGTTTCTCAATATGAATCGATTGACATTCATAAAAATTATGACCGCAATAACCACGTTGGTACCAATCCAGAAGTGTCGCTGCGAGACTGCCATATAGTCAGATGTCACGGTGTTAGTGACGGTAAGCCCATGCTCGCCTTTTACGAGCTGCCTGGCACAAAGTCTGCAAAGGAGCCCGGACCAACAAGGGGAAAAATTATTTCTAAATTTTGGACATCAAACATTGGAAACAAGGATTTTAAGCTTCTTACGCAAGATATTTTAGTCATATGAAAAGATTACACGATACATGCTGTATCTAATATAATTCCTGTTTTTTTAAACAAAGATTGCCAGCATTTTCTAATTGTAGGTAATAATAACAAATGAGAATGACGAGGATTATAAAAAAGTCACTAGCCCAGTCAGGGCTAGAATAATTGAAGGGTTGCCTCCCCTCCAGACAGGGGGAACACGTCAATGGTATAACGTGCATTTGCCATTCCCGCAAATGAAGTAGCTCTTGTGGTTTTAAAGTTAGATCTTTCAAATTCAAATGTAAATTAAAGAAATCAACTGCACTCCAGAAATACTGGCAGAAGTGAAAACTTGAATATTAACGTTGTGTGGTTGATGATATTTTGAAATGGTTAGGGTTTTTTTTTAATTTGGCTCGACTTGTTTTAATTATCAGTAAGAATCATGACTGATGATTCCTCAATCAGTAAAATCTTACTCAATCTAAATCCGTCTTACTCAATCAGTAAAATCTTAAACACAACACTATCAAATTGTTAATATTTAGTTAATAAATAATAAATTATTTTATCGTATTAGTTGATTTTTTGGAACTTAATGTAAATAACCCGCCAGTACTGTGTAGAACCTGAGAACCTGAAATAACGTATCCAATTCCAGTTCCAATCAGCATGAAATCGATATTAAAGGGTAACCCCACAGGTCACGTGTCCAAATGCAAATTTAACATTGTTCACCCATCACAAAAAGTGCATAACGCCGCTAAAGAATTTTTCACATTTTTTTCAATAATGAGAATTCGCATTGTATGTGTCTAAACTAATTCAAATCAAATACTAGGAATAGAAAAAAACAAGTATAAAGGGAATAACTAAAAGATAGATTGAAATATTTTGGTTTTTAATTTGTCCATTAAAGGTCAATAGGTAGACGTATTATTTTTATGTAATTTTGCTATGGTAACAAAATCATGATACGAAAATGAAGTAAAAATTCCTCCTACTCGTCGTACTTGACGACGACTTCTTTGATGCTTTTCGACTTATTCGAGTCGTATGCTTGATCACTGACTTTGTCACAAATTGATTGATTAATTGACTAAGAGTAACCCTACAACCCTTGGGTAAATTTGATATCCGCCTTACAGTAAATAAATTAATACAACAAAAAGCACCTAAATGTATGATAAAGTTGAGCACATAATACATGGGGCACACTTAAAGTTTTGCACTTCTAACTAATCGGAACTATCTGAATTTCTAATATTATATTTTTAAAACGTTGCAACCTTCTTAGTAATAAAAAAAACAATTGGCGGGCAATAAATTGACAATTGTTTTTTATAACACATCAAAATTCTACGTACCCAACGAAAATGGAATTAAGTCGAAAAGAAATTAAAGCGATATTTTTTTATGATTTTAAAAGTTCTCTTTCTCTGCAAGACTGTGCAGCTCGTCTTCAAAATGCTTTTGGGAGAGAAGCACCTTGTTTGAGCACCGTGAGGCGATAATTTGCTGAATTTGAGAGAGGTCGAGTTTCTTTATTATGACGAATTTCGTAAAGGGCGGTCTTCAACTGCCGTCAACGAAAATAATGTGGTTACTGTATAACGGTTCATTGAAGAAAACTCCCGGAATACCTATGAAACGATTCGAGGACTATTAGGGATTGGTATGAGTCAAATTCAGAAAATTTCACAAGTAGAATTAAAAGTTTGGAAACTTTGTTGTTGTTGGATCCCTCATGAACTGACAGCGGAGCAGACGTGGGCTCACGTGGAATGGTGCCCACAAATGCTACTGAAGTCCACGTCCATTCTAATGTTGTTTATGATATTGTCACAGGAGACGAAACGTGGATTTATTGTTTTTAACCCGAGAAAAAAAATCTTGTAAATGGGTGTTTGAAAATGAGAACAGGCCAACAAAAGTGAGACAGGCAATAAACGTTGGTAAAAAAAGTGATCGCGTTTTTTTACAGCTACGGGTCCCATCTACAATTTTATTCAACTTGAACATCAAACAAGTGTGAATGCCGAGTGGTATTCTACCATTCGTTTACCCAGGGTATTAAAAAATTTCGCGAAAGACGATCCAAAACCACATTCTCCTACACCATGATAATGTTTCTTCACATATTGCCAACAAAAAAGTTATTTTTAGAATCTATACTCGCTATCGTCGGCACTTGGTGGAATTCCATTGTATATACACGTTGTTTGGAGTTAACACTTGTACTTATCCACTGTATACTTTATTTAACACTTTCTGTTACTTTCCAGCCAACCGGCCTCACTGTTTACAGCATCATCAGGGCTTTGAAACGAAAGACCTAACCAAACCAAACATCTAACATCTAACCAAATAGATATTGAACGTTAAATCAAAGACGATCTTTAGTTTCAAAGCCCTGATGATGCTGTAAACAGTGAGGCCGGTTGGCTGGAAAGTAACAGAAAGTGTTAAATAAAGTATACAGTGGATAAGTACAAGTGTTAACTCCAAACAATGTGCAAAGTCATTTTTAGATTCCGAAATAGTATATCTCGTCACACATCCTGCGCATAGCTCTGACCTAGCACCCTGTGATTTCTGTATTTTCCATAAAATAAAAGATTTGATGAGAGATATTACTTTTACCAAATCCGAAGAGAAAGTGATAGCGTTCAGTCAGCATGAAGAAAACATGCCTTCAAATCTGTGGTCCTCCGGTTTAAAAAATGGTTCGATCGCATTTAAAAATGTTTAAAATGTAAAGGAGAATATTTTGAAAAGCAATAAACTTAATATTTTGGTCATAACATGTTGTTTTTTTTAAGTTACGCTAAACTTATAGTGTGACCTAAGTATACTACAGAAATTATATTCTGAGAGTTTGATTTACCTAATAAAAATCGAACTCAAGCTATGACGGTTGTAATGAACAACGAAGTTTCGTACAAGCTTCGAGCCTGTTCATATCTCTTCTTTAGGACGTCGTCAACGTGGAACGGTGCAGTAAAGTGGTACGGTACGTTAACGTGATGTGCAAATTTACGTTAACGTATCGTAAATATGCACGCCACGATGAAGCAACGTTGCGTAGACCGCACAAAACTTATTCTGGTTCTGGTATTGTTAAAAAGAGGGCTATTGTTAAATTCATTGATCGCTAAAACAATAAATCATTAACTGAGCAAACATCGACGTTGTCGTACCGTGCCCTAGCACGCACGCTGCCGCACAAACCGTTGTCGTACAAGTTTAAGAATGTTTTGTTGATTGTGTATTAAAATTAGTCTTTAAACATCAATCTGCTAGAAGAAAGTAACATGAGAATTTTGAAGATCTCAGATCATCAGTATATAATATATGATATAATCGGCTGTTTTTAGATATCAATAATATCTCAAGTATAAGAGCTAGGTATAATAAATCCACTACACATATTATATCCCTAAAATAATTATGCTAATGTCACTCTAACGAAAAAATTATGAAGGTCCATAAATACGACGAAACGCTTCGAGAACCGGCAGTTAGGTAGTGTCGTCGTAATTAACTTTGCTCGTCTTGGCGAGGGCACTCCCATGCCTCCAGACTTATATTACTACAAAAAATGTTTTTGGAAATATAACTGGGTTACTCGTAGGAAGAAGGCCTCTAGAATATTTTTGTTCATTTTTTATTTGTTTTACTATTTGTTATTGTGTAATTAGAAAACGCTTACATTTTTAATTAGTTTTCATTATTAAAGTCAGAAAATCCAACTTTAAACCTGAGCCCTGTTTTATCAAAATTGACTAAGTAGGAGTATCGACAAATTTGACTAAATATTTAGCACAATAACCCACTTTGGCCCATATTATAAATGTGTCGGTATTACGGGATTCTCACTTTGAAAAGATCAACTCGCACATGATTTTAAATAATTTAATTTCGTTCATTTTAATTAGAATATCCGTCATCACTAATTAGTGTCATGATGACATCGTACCTACAGAGTATCATACCAAGCTATCATTCTTATGTACGTTACTCTATAGATTATAATAACTTCGAAATTAATCTAAATTTCAATCCCTGAGGGCCAAATAAATATAACTTGAGAAGAGCGTATTAGTATCTGTTTCTTAAAATTTATAATATTTACAATAATAAATATGCTGTTAGTAAATACATAAAGCAGCATGCAAAGAAGATGTGAACATTATGTTAATCGTTTGAACCGGTCTCTATGTAACTTGTGACAAAAAATGATTCGGATATAAAATTGATAAAGTAACGATCACCACACGTGGCCAACCTGATGGACGATGGGACGTTATTTCAAACTGATTTTTGTATGAAGTAGACGATGATGTATTTTGTAACATAGGACAGCTTAGCCCGATAACAACATAAACGACTGGAAAACGTGAGCATAGGTTTATTTTCACTAAAATCGAGACATGTAATAAGGTGGGAAAGTATTGAGAGATCTTTTCGTATCTGCCGGCTTACGAGCTGAATCCTTCCGTCATAACATCAGTGCTCGCCATTGAGCCAGGATGGCAATGCATAATCAGGCTTTATTTTGCGGAAATCCAATACAATACATGTAGAATAAGCATTGATTTATTTATTATTCGCTAATTCCGCGTAAGCAGTGCAACTATTGTGGTCTAAAATGGCACAGAATGTGACAAACCTAACTAACGTTCCCCACTTCCCACGACCACGACCAGACCTCGGATAGGGTAAAAGTCCGCGAAACAATATAAATTGTCATGTCCTAAAGGCTTATACCCTGGAGAAAAAAGGTGTAGGGTGTTATAGAGTTGATGTATCTGTGTATGCATGCCTATAGCATCATAACTTTTGAAGAGATGTACAGCTTTTAATACATTCAAGAACATAACAAATATAGTAACTAATAATCTATATATATAAAAGAAAGTGGTGTTAGTTACACTATTTATAACTCAAGAACGGCTACACCGATTAGGCTGAAAATTAGTAGGGAGGTAACTTAAAACCGGGATAAGGACATAGGATACTTTTTATCCTATTCAATTGTGAGGAAACTGGGAAAAAGAACATTTTAATTTTCCCATACAAACTGAACGGGC
Organism: Calephelis nemesis; assembly: GCA_002245505.1. Taxonomy (NCBI): domain Eukaryota; kingdom Metazoa; phylum Arthropoda; class Insecta; order Lepidoptera; family Riodinidae; genus Calephelis; species Calephelis nemesis. The sequence continues at coordinate 10,041 of NJDD01005045.1, read as the reverse complement.
GGAACGAAGTTCGCGGGAACAGCTAGTTATTTATAAATACGATGAATAATATAAACGACTTTTGAGACATTTTGGCTGATTTGGTATCTCAACCGTAAAAAAACAAATAATTACAGCAACTTTAACACTTTTTAAATTTTAATTGTAGTAAGTAATATCGATCTGTTCATTAGTAAGTTGTGGAAAGGGGAATGTTTCTTTAATTACCACCCAATATTAAAAAGCCATAGTGGAATGTAAATAATATCGAGGTAAAGCTTAAGGTCAAGGTTTAAGATTCAGGTTCGCTGAACAATGTAATCTGATAAATGTTAAGAACTTACTTTTGTACTGAAAATAATTAAGATATGCGACATTTTAACATGAAACCCTAATACTGTCAACGTTTTATATAATGAAAAAGTATACTACTACTTTTTCTAGGTGGTAGAGTTTCGCAACGACTCGCCCGGATTGGTACCACCGCCTTACCTATTCTTGCGACCATAACGTCCAATGCTTGTCGTTGACGTTTTCCGATTCGGAGGGTAAGGTAACCGGTAAACTTACATGTTCTCGAAGCCTAACATCCCGGCCTTAGGTTGGCAGCGCACCATTACCACCTAAGGTGTCTCTAGGCGGCGTAATTTCCATTCCATTCCATTCATTCAATTCCATTACTATCTGGAAATCCGTCTGCTTGTTTGCCTTTCATTATCAGAAAAAAAGTATATAAAACTGTCTTCAATTGAGGGATAGAGATACCAATAGCACACAAATCTTGTTTTACGATTCTGAAATTTGTTTTTAGTTTAAAACTGCCACGCATGTGAGCGTTTAAGAAGGAGCTTGATGCGAGCACCACGGATCCTTTACAGCATACTCATGTCTTTCAAATGCTCTTTGTGAGTGGTAGAGTGCAGTGCTGCTACTCGTTCGGCCAGGGACCTACCACCTCACCTATTCCGGCCGCCATCATGAGAGCATCATGTTCACGTCCAGATGGTAGCGTAGCAGGTAGACTTGCACAATTGGATTAACACTCCAACTATAGGATAACGACGCATCTACAACATTTATGGTGTTTATAGGCAACGGTTGTCTCTTATCATCAGGAGACCCTTGTGCTAGTGATGATCTTACCACACCACCAAAAATGCAGATTCTGCTTATGTCGTTTGAGTAATGATGGTTTTATCATGGTTTTATGATGTCGCCTCTGTGGTCGAGCGGTCCGGGTGTAGGACTTGACTGCATGTGGTCTCGGGTTCGAATCCTGGGTCGGCCAACAAAAAGAAATTGGATTTTCCCAATTTTCTAAAAAAAATGTTGGTCGGGATTGGAAACGTGCCCGGTTGGCGATAGGCTTGCCACCTATCCCATTATGGGACTTAGTATCTTCGGCTAGTCGTGGGTGCCCTGGTTGTGCCTCTGCCTGCCTCTTCGGGGATATGGGCGTGAAGATACTTCTTTTTTATGGTTTTATAGACTTCTTCTCTCTCTTATATCACTAACGCCACTTTACCTACCGCGGTCATTGGGGTTGTTGTGGACAATGTCATCAGGAGAATGAAAAAAAGCGGCCAAGTACGAGCCGGACTCGGCCATGAAGTTTCGTAGCAGTAATTAACATGATATAAAATTTCTTGGTGGTAGCTTATGATAATTAGGGTTAAACCTAATTATATTTTAAACATTTTCTTCAAATATTGAAACATCATATGTTATAAATCTTACTAATAAATTTGTATAATTTTAAAGATATTTGCACACCACAACGTGGCAGAATATGTTTGTATTAACAAATATCTATTGTAACAGCTTTTAACACACATTTTCAGCAAATGAATAAATTTCATTTTTAATTTTTCAAAAATTTAAGCTTAAAAGTTGAAGTGTAAGTAATTAAATACATTTTTTTAAATTAATATTAAAATATTTGCACACCAAAACATGGTAGAATGTGTTGATATACTTAAATATTTTTGTAACATCTCATTGATACACATATTCCGCAAACAAATAATTTTCTTTCTTTTCTTTGTGTTAATATTCAGTAAGTGCGGTTTGAGATCTATTATTTATAAAAAAAATACTTATTTAATCTTGTTCAAACCAATTTTCTGTGGAAGTTTACATTTATCATTCTCTTATTTTAAGGAGGTGACACATATTTTACAATCCAAGTGCAAATTATTCTTTTAAGAAAATAATATATTAGAAACCTTAATATTATTTTTAAAGACCTGTCGATGGAAAGATTTCATAAAAAAAACATTTTTAGTGTCAGTTTTAAGTATTGTAAACCCTCAAAATTAATCGTTTTTTTTAATTTTTAGTGAAAAACCTATTGCGGTTTTCAGTAATATATCTACCTACCAAGTTTTATAGTTTCAGAAAAATGTAGCTGTGACATACGGATGGACAGACAAACAGACAGCATATAAATATTTATATACTTCACTAGATCCCACAATGTAATAGGAGGCAAGCCTATCGCCAACCGGACCCATATCCCATACATACATAAAATCTAGTAATTTACTTACAATAAGCCGTTTTGTAAACAAATGGTGTCCAAAGTAGATTCCAAACCATATATAACAGAGTTTATAAAATTCATATGATGTGTATCTATCTACCTAGCTTAACATTCTCAGACACAAATAAAAATCGAGCGCCTACAACATCTCAATTAAGATGAATAGAATAATTCACATAGGACTTACGCCAGTTCCTCATGTTTTGCAGCGCCATCACAGATGGAATGCAGAATCACGTAATTAATGATGGCAGAGGTTACTTAACTTATGGCATAGAAAATTCCTTGAATTAAGTATGGCTGTTTGAATGTCTAGACTTGTTATACGAGATTACTATAATTGTGCCTATATAATATTTAACATAATTTAAATAGCTACATGTCGTGAAATAACACACGTTAATTTTGAAACTAATGGTAAAATTAAGTGTCAGGAAAAGTGAAGAAGTAATACATATTGGGAAACTTTTTCTACGCTTAAATTTGAAGAAAGATACTAGGGATTAATATTCGGAAGATGATTAGTTAAGATTTTACAATTTTTTTATTCATATAAAATCTTTAACATAAAGTATATTCAGTACCTTCACGTTGAAAGGGTAGACACACAACCAGGTTTCCACGACTAGTCGAAGACATCAAGTCCCACAATGTGATAGATAGCAAGCCTACTGTCAACCGGGCACATATCCCGGGCAACGTTATCTTTGTTAGAAAATTGAAAATATACATTAATAACTTTTTTTGATGCCCGACCCGGGGATGAAGCCGGTATCTCAAGTAGTCAAGTCCGACACCGGACCGCTAGACCACAGAAACGATAAATCTTTAATTTAATCTAGAAAATATTGAATAGACCACATAGGCGATAAATCTTTAACATTTTCAAAAAAAAATATTGAAAAGTGATGAAATTTTTGTAGTTGTGCTGCTTAACAAATAACTAATGCTTTGTTAATATTATACCTTATTTATATACTAACTACAATATTTACTATGGCAATGACATAATAACACATTAGGTTTAACACGTATAGTACGGGTATAGCCTAGTTTACAAGAAATAACTACTATAAGTTACATCTGTCAATCCATAATGTTCATAGCATCTAAAATCAAACTTTATGATACATTCTGCAAGCAACATAGTTCAAGCGTTATATAAAATTTCTTTTAAATACAATATCAAGTTTTATTATATCAGCCGGTCAGTGGTCGAGCAAGTTGACTACAATTGGTAAAGAAATAAGACTAGAACTGCTATTTCCAAACAAGTCTTGAATGTTAGTAAATCAAATTCGAAGGTTCAAAACAAGTAATTAAAACAGGGAGAAAAGAGTCCACCATGAAAAAGAGTTTCAATGTTTACTAATCATAGAATAAACAACATTAATTAATGTTAATTTATAAACAGTGTCTTAAGTGGAAATTTGATATGATCCATTAATCATGTGAGTCGTTAAAGCAGAGAGAGGTTGATTAAACCAAATACCATTTAACTTACCAGTAAGTCAATTTATCAATAGCAATAAAAGTTTCTGTTATGGGATTTAGTCAATGATTCTAATACAAAGAAAGACTAAAACACATACTAAAATAAACTTAAAAAACTTTCAGACCTGGAAATGCAGACATGTATCACATGCACATACGTTCATCACGCACGTTACGTACGTACCGTAATCGAACCTGAACCTCGCGGTTGTTTAGTGGAGTGAAGCATTATATGTATTCTTATATTAAGCAGTTTTAGTACGATTACACATTGATACGGTTTCTAATAAATTAATTGTATATTGAATTGTATATAAATCTCAAAGAGACTAGGGGATGGAGGAGGGACTTGAGCCAAAACTCACGATCTCACCAACGGGGGATCGGAGACCGCAACGTCGAAAATCACTGTCGTCATGCCAGCAGGAATAGGTAAGACGGTGCTACAAAAAATCTTACCAACTAGTCTGATGAACTGCTCAAGGGATAAGGGGTATGTTTATTTGCTGCAGGTCAGTCTGATTGCAGACTTGAATGTGGCAAATACTTCTAACGCCACGAGTCTCGTAGCTTCCCCTGTGTATATATTTCGCATCTGACAGACGTCCTGCGGAAAAAGGAAACTACTGATCATTATATATTTAAATGACATGTTGAGGAAATAATAAGCAAGACAAAACAAAAAAGCAAGAAGTGGCTTCATGGTGCTATTAATAGTGATGGAAAAGATATGTACCCACATAGGTGAACCATTTAAAACCCAATTATAAGGCAATATTGCAAAACAACATGACGGTTTCTTCACACACAGCGTTTCACGTGCCTTCGCACGTTTTTTTTTAAATTACTTATATTTTAGATAAACATCTAATTATTCCTATTAATGTTTTTTGTTTCTATGAAATAATGCACAGGCTTGTCACGTGTCTTTACTACCCAGTGCTACTGACATTAGTAAGTTAAATTGTAAGATATACATAACTTAACAAGAACATCCAAGTACTTTAATGTACAATAAAAACCCGTTTTTCTGCTAAATGTTGAAGCATAGAAACATCACGTGTATTTGCACGTTTTCAACAAAAACTACTTAAGGCTATATTTACATTTTGCATACATTAAATTAAGACGTAATAGGAAACACTGTTTGAAAAACAGTAGAAAATTCTATTTTTTCATTCATGATCACTCATACATCTCAAGTTCAAATACTTTTCTTAAATAATGTATAACAAAACACAAGAGATTAAATGAAGGCTATCATCCTTTTAATTTCACGGTCTATCAAGCTTATTCTTACATATTATGTGAAATCCTAACATTTTTTAATTAAAAAGTTTTGTTTTGAACATTTCAATTTATTTTACTTGCTTTTAGCTTATTTTATAAAAATGAATAGAACGCAAAACGCGAACGTGCAATAACTTAAAATTAAAACTTATAGCTCAGTAGGATATTTAGTAATTTGACAATAAAAGGAACACAAGAAAATTATTTTAAAGTAAAATAATCTGCATTTAAACAGAAATCGCTTGAACTTGCAACTTACACCACAAACGATGTTGGTGGTAAATTCAATGACTTGACCTTTCATTGCCAATAATAAAAGTTTTATTGTTTTAACTCCGTCAAATTTACGTGATATATTATTTTGTATTAATCTTGTCTGGTTATCTCTGTCATTTTGATTCACATATTCATTATTCACTGTTAAAATTTACATTAAATAATAATATTATTAATCGTGAACTTAATGGCAAAGCCAACTGTATTACCGTGTCAACCTCAAAATAATAAAAGATTTAGCTCACTAGTGTAGGAATTACAAATGAATATTTTGAACGTATAGTAAAGATTTGCTTTCACTAGAAGAAAAAGAATAATACAACGTGGCATCCACTTAAAGGTTTTTTAGGATTTTACTAGATATATATAATATGATATATAGTATATATGTTACTAACAAAGGCGTAGCAAGGTAAATAAAACTTTAAATTTTAGCATTTTGCCGATGCTCAAGATCAATTTTTTTTATGACTTACTTCTCAGACAGAATTCGAACTCATATTGTTATGTATATATAACAGTATGACAGTATAACAGTATATATATTAATAAATAGGCACTAAGGTCTTTGCTTAAACCTTGGAGTATCCCAGATAAACCACTTGAATCATTTTATTCGTGGTATCTGTCCCAGTGCTGCAGGTCATAGTGTAAAATTTAATCAAAATCGATCCACGGTCCAGGCATTAAGGTTTGAGTTCCAGTTAGATACTAACATACAAAATTTACATGCTATTAATATTATAAATGCGAAAGTTTGGATGTATGGATGTTTGTTACTCTTTCACGTAAAAACTACAAAGCCGATTACTATGAAATTTGGTATGTAGGTAGCTGACGACCCAGAATAACATATAGGCTACTTTTTATCCCGGAGTTCCCGCGGGATTGGGACTTACGCAGGTGAAACCGCGGGGCGCAGCTAGTATTATGTAAATGTCTAAATAATTTGCTACAAAAAATGCTAAAAATTTCAAGTAATTCAATTGTAAAAAGAAGTGAACCTAAATGTTTTATGACTACAGATTTGAATAAATTAGTTTAAAACCCACAAAAACACTACATGAATTACCTAACGATTGAAGGTAATTTATCTATTTATATTATGATGAACGTCGGTAATGAACTGCGCATAATTATATTTTTTTTATTTGCATGTTACCAAAATGCTCGATAAGGGCAAAAGCTAAAGTTTTCGCAAATGTGTTGATTTTGGTAGTTGGACTATTTTCTCTACAGAAGCCCAGGACCAAACCTTGAAATTTCATAGTTTGATATTAAAATGTGACATATAAGCGTGTCACGCTTACAAGGGTAAAAATAAAATCTGGTGGCCTGCAAACTACAACTAGATCATATCATGACATAGTTGTACTAAAATGTCTATTAATAACATAACTGATTGATTTTTTTGTGACAGCCGGGCCAATTATGGTTATTTGCCATTCTAACGATTGTGTAACCTTGAAATACTTGTAATTAGCACATATAATTTAATTACAGTGAAACAGCAAAGACTGACTTCGATTTCAATAAGTAATCATCTACGTACTCCAAAATTTAACATTTTCCTCGATTTACCTGGGATTCCATCAAGGGATCCAGACATGGTAACAATGCGAAAGCAAAAAAAAAAACAATCTAAATTTTAAAATAATTTTTAAAATCGGTTTAGAAATAACTGAGAAATAACATATACAAAAAAAATGAAAATTTGAAGATTAGACTCTTAGGCCCACTTGCACGGAATTACATTTGACACTGACACTGAGTTAAACTGTCAAATATAAGGTGATTTAACCCGAGTTAGACGTTAACTCAATGTTAAAGACTTAAACCAGGAACGTGCAAGTGGCTTTTAGTGTTTTGGAATTCTGTAAACAATCGAACTAGTTTTGATTAACTACTCTAATATTTATTGCGATAAGATTAATAACAATTGGCTCATAAAATATCTACATACGCAATTGATTAAATAAATAAATATACATGGACAAGTTATACAAATTGAATCTAACCCCAAAGTAAGCAAATTATGTGTTTATGTTAACGATACTAATACATGTTATAAATACTTAAATAGATAATTTATAATAGATACCAGATAAATTTTTGTATTATTATATTTTATATTTTTAAATTGAGGAATTACTTTTTAAAGATTCCAGCCAACGAGCAGTACTGGTTTTGTGACCTCAGTTTCTTTATAGGGAATTAAACAAAATCGCGCCTCTTAACGAAAATGTGTCTAACTTAACTGTAGAGTTAAGGAAAGAAAGGACACGAGAGGTGGCAGGTCTGTAATGTACGAAGCATCACATAATTAGATGCAATGTAGATCTTACTTTGAACATAGTTTCTTGAATCAATTGTGAATTTTAGCTTACCTGAAACAAAAAACAATTAATTTTAAAACATTAACTCGTTTGCTGACCTTGCTTTAATAATAAAAATGTATAAAAACTAAAGTTTAACGTTGTAGATTTATTAGACAAAAAGTATACACGATTTACATATGATATACAGATGAGCTCAAAACGTAACGGTTTCCTTATGTGTAGATGAGAAAAACATGACAAATGATTATTTCACTCGAGTCCGAAATCAGAATTAAATATTGAATCATGCGATAGTCAAGTCGATCTATTTATTTAAAACGGTAAAGATTACTATACTGATGTGATAGAAACTTACGTTATAACTTAACACCTAAGTTCACTTAAGGAGCCATATACGCTAAAATACGTCAGCAGCTTACTGTTTTTTTCATACAAGGCAATCATGGATCTTGCTAACAAATATACACAAGATTAACATGAATATGCTTTACTAGACTAGTGTTTCCAAAACACGATTCATTTCACTTTGCTCGATAGAAAAAAATTAAAAAGTTAACCCTTTTTTTAAAGCAAAACGCAAATGTCTACTTCAAATATGAAAATATCGACAACAGATTTAACGTAAAAATAGATAAGTACTATACCTAAAAGATAAGTGTTTTAGTTTTTATACTTTTTTTCCAACTACTTTGATAGTGTCAAAAATAGTGATTTGTCGCTTAAGACGTTTACTTTAGAGCGCCATTGTTCATAATAATCATGGAACGGTGGAGCGCGGTGATTGGCTCTTCTGGCTGACTGAGTATGGGGCCTTAAGTAGGGACTAAATAAAGTAACCGACTTGGTATTAAATGGATCTCACAACTTTTTACTTTAGAAAAACTGAGCCGCGAGACTTGTTCTTTGTGTATGTAGAGTCCTACTATTTTCTTTTTGAGGGTATCAAAACGAAAATAGTAGGCTTATAAGGGTACTTTTAGGATATCAATAACGACTGCAAATGTAATTTTATTATCCTATACATTTATTAATATGGGATGATGCAGTTAATGTATTTCGAAAATTGAACAGAAATTGTGAAATGTTTAGGATTTTTTTTACAAGAAATTTATGAAGTTCCCAAGGGACCACCATTGCCAGCAAGTATAGTTCTGGATAGAAAATCCCAGGAAAATCAAGGGAAACCATTGACAATTGTGTATTAATCTGAGATACTTATTGAAATCGAACTAGGTTTTTTTGCAGTTTTACTGCGCTGCGCTTGAATTATTATAATATATTTGTACACAAGACCTTTCATATGTTTATTTAAAATCATCAACTTTAAATCTACTCATGGGAGATATATGAATATAATGATGTAAGATTTATCTCAACAGTCCAAGTGCTCTTAATTGCGTATAATATTTCTAATTAAACGCGGCGCTACATGATTTTAGTTAGTTTTTTTTAATTATACAGTATCATTTTGGTATTATAGTATTGAATTGAAGAATTTGTTAAAAATGTCAGTGATCCTAAAATTAAAAATTTCCAAGACCTACAAAACCTATACATCATTACGTTACATTATTTCCATTAGCTAAAATCCATCTCGATCTCATCAGTTTTTAAGCAAAAAACATACATCGAAATCGGTCCACTCGTTTAAAAGTTATAATGCCACAGACACATACAAACACCGACACGTCAGACTCATTTTCCGGGGGCTAAAAGGGTGTGTCACGGCGGCACCCTTGTTATTTTTATCGCAATCGGTTTTTGGTTTTTAATTGTGCACTAGCTTGACTGTACTTAGCAAATATTTTCAAGGTAGATTCAAGTGTTTCGGACTCATACCAAGTTCGTTAACCACTTGATAATGAAGCACTTGTACGCAGAGGTTAATGATCTATAGTTATGTCAGTTTTTTGCCCATTCATCTGAACAGTCAGAATATAACTGACCGTGTCCGACTACTTATAGTTTCTTTTTTCAGAAGATCGCCCTTGTGGTCTAGTGGTCCGGGTGTTGGACTTGATAGCATGAGGTCTCGGGTTCGAATCCCGGGTCGGAAAACAAAAAAAAAAGAAAAAATGTTGGTCGGGATTGGAAATGTGCCCGGTTGGCGATAGGCTTGCC